>BHFT01007773.1:0-41462 GCA_004320025.1 Laticauda laticaudata | reverse complement strand
ATTCTAATTTTCTGAGATTGTGGATTTGGGGTTTTCCTGAGCTGTAAGCCATAATCATCACAATTATTACAAATCACAGCTTGACCTATCTTGCTTTGCATGTAATGAATCTATCTCAAGTATTAGTTTCACCATTTAAGTTGAATCACTGAAATAAATGAACTTTTGCACGATATTCTAATTTTTTGAGTTTCACCTGTACATTCTTTAATCTCATGGTCACCTACCATCTTGACATTTTGAGCCAACATTCCACAAGGATTCCCAGTTTGCTCCTTTCTCCTACATCTGCATGTGTTTGCATCCCCAGTAGCATGGAGCTCTGTGTGGTTTTTATAACATTTTCAAATTCTTAAATCTTGTTTTTTCCTTTTATATCTTTCCTATAAATGTCTCTTCTCAACTTGAAAGTTTCTTTTTTACATGAAGGAATGAACCCTGTTTACCCTATTTTCTCTGATAAGCCCCTAAATTGGGTTGTTGTTGTAGTAGAAGTAGTAGTACTAGTCATCGTAGTAGTAGTTCTTCTTCCTCTTCCTCCTCCTCCTCTTCTTCTTCCTTTTCCTCTTCCTCCTCCTCCTTATCTTCCTCCTCTTCCTCCTCCACTGTCTTTGTCTTTGTCTATCTGCTGCAGGATGAAGGCCTCCTCCACATTTTCCAACCAATACAGTCCTGAACTTTCTTTTGCCAACTGGTACACCTCTTTACTTATTCATATTCTTTCTTGTTTTCTATATTCTGCTGAAATACAATCCCCCAGGAAGTAGTTGTTTGCAAATCCTTATACATTTGCAGCAGCTTCATTCTTTTCCCCAGCTTTGCTGGAGCATCCTGATCACACATGCTTCAAATACTGTTTTTAGGTTGAATTGGTACTGATTTAACTTGATACCTTTATGCAGAGGTAGAAGTAAACACAGTTCCTAACTTCAATGAATTTATAAGCCAAGAATTGTAGGCTTACATGAGGTTAGCTATGCAATTACAGACCCTCTGAAGTCTATTTCCTGCAGCTAATTCCACTCTGCTCTTTCCTAATTCACAAAAAAATGCCATATGCTGAGAGCCTATTCGCTCAGCCAGATAGTGCAAATTGGACTTGAAGGTCAGACTAACACCAACTGAACAAGTGTGTATGTTTTTTTTTTATTAGAAGGCAAAGCCAAAGCTGTTCCGAGTATTAAGTTTTACTGCTGGAATCTATATCTATACATACACAGAGAGAGACACACACACACATATACATTTGCTGACTTATATATTTATTAATTAAAATATTTGCAACACAATACAAAAACACACTGTAGATCTATCCAACAAACTGATAAAATAAAGAATAGGCAGTTTAAGTCAGAACAATAATTTAATCTCATTTGTATGAGCAGATAATTACCCACCATTCCATCTCTTGGAAATATAACTTACCATTTCTGAAATAAATACTTCATGATAATTTTTAATACTTTAACCAGAAAGTTTTCTAAATGAAAAGCTTACAGTAAAAGCCCTGTTGCAAATGATTTTCAAGATGTTCCATTCTTAAATACAGAAATGGCTGTCCCAGCTTACTGATACGTATTCCAGCATTTTACTGTTCCTTTGCTTGCAGCCAAACTACATTGTTTTGTTTTTCATTTGCTCTCTGTATAGTACAATGGCCTGCCGTTCAGAGAAAATTATCCTTGAATAACAGAAGAGTGTCCATGAATATTCATGGGGAAATTAATTATCTGTCTTTTCCTTCAATTGTTTGGTGAACTGTGGGAAAGCTTGCACTTGCCAAATAAAATGTGAAAACATAGGTGGTAGGCAGCATCAGTCCTATGGTTTTTGTGCATAAGGAGTGTCATGTCCCATAAGTATCAGGGAGAGCAAATATCAAGAAAATGAAAGATTCAGACAAAATAATGATCAGCACAGTGGGTGTCAGAAGCAAACACTAATAGTTTTACATAGAACCTTGAGATCTTTCACACGGCCTGTCGTATGGCTAGCACTCTGCACAGAATATATAAAGGGTCAAGAAGCAGGGCCTTTGTTTGGCAATATGATGAAGGTGACTTACCAAGTGATTGTTATGGCTGTGCTTGAGAATCCGCCTCTCCTCATCCTGTTTAAAGTAACTAAGCAGGAGAGCCAACTTATGTCATGGGTTAGTTGCCAGGATTTGTAGCCAAGAGACATAGAATCAAATGGATAGGAAAGAGGCTTACAAAGAGATGTTTAGGCTTACAAAACAGAAGCTGCTATTAAGACATGGGAGAAAAAAATGACTAAGAATAAGGAGAAGACTTAGGATTGGGAAGTCCTGTTGAGGCCCTAAAGGGGGAGCTGACAGTGACAGAAACATTTGAAATATTTGGCAAGTGAGATTTGAGGTTAGATGACAAAAGGTATTTTTTCACAACTTTGTTTTTCAGAACTGTCTGTTGATTCTAATTTTATTATATATCGCTAAAATATTTGGACTTGGAAATGGCCTCTGATAATCTATTGGACAGGAAGTTTGGAGTTTTAAGTTAGGGTAGCAGTGAAAATTTCTGAGCAGAGCTATGAATTAGATGCATCTCTGTAAACATTCAGACTAAACTGATTTATTTTTCTTTCTCGTCTCCAATTCCTACGCGTTAAGCAATCACACTACAGTTAGCAGGACTGATGACAAAGAAAAACATATTTTTAGAAATAACTCAAGGCAGCAAACATATCCAGCACTCCTTCCTCCTCCTATTTTCCCCACAACAACCCTATGAGATTAATGTCCTGCATGGCATGGATTGCGTTTTTGGTAAGGACTTCCTCTTCCCAATTTCATATACTTGTCTGACCAGATCCACTGGGTAAGTTATGGTGTCTGTCATCCAGGGAACAAGATTTGGTGGGCACTTATGGAGTGGACTTTTTCTGCTGTGTTCCCCACAGCAGAAAAATCTTCTCCCCACAGAGATAAGGTTGGCCTTATCACTCCTGAGCTTTTGAAGGTCCCTGCTAATGCTAGCAAGCCTGGGGACAATAGGGGACAGGTGAACTTGTGAAGTGGCTCCATTATTATTAATATCCTTTTGTCTATTATTCTCTTTTTCCTGTTTTAGTTCTGCTTTTATAGTTTTTCATGCTTTTTAAATAATTATTATATAAAGATTAGGATTGTTTTATTTATTTTAGTATTTTCGATGGATTGTTGTACAATGCTCAGAGTTACTTTCCATGAGATGGATAACCATATAAATTTGATTCATAATAAATCAATAAAGTGATGGAGTAAGAAACAATACAGTATAAGTAGTCCTTGACTTACAATGTTGACTTGAGCCCAAACTACCTGTTGCTAAGTGAGACAGATAAGTGAGTTTTATAACCTTCATTGCCGCAATTGTTAAGTGAATCACTGCAGTTGTTAAGTTCATAACACACTTGTTTAGTGAATCTAAATTCCCCATTGATTTTGCTGGTCAGAAGTTTGCAAAATGGGGAATTACATGATTCTGGAGCACTGCAACCATCAAAAATATAGTTACAGAAAATGCCACAGAAAAAGGACATTAAGTTAAAAATGGATATAACTAAACATAAAATGGGATTAATGGAAAAAGAAGAATTAGCACAGAAAATCAGAGGTGCGAAGCAGAACTATTTTGAAGATGCAAATAAACCAGGTAGATGGCTGGCATATAAACTGAGAAAGGAGAGATAATCAAGGAAAATATTGCAATTAATAGATGATCATGGCCAAGCTTGCTATGGAAGTAAAGAGAAGAAGAAAATCATACGAGATTATTATGGGAAACTATACACACAAGAGAATATTGATNAGAGTTAAACAGTACTTACAGAATGCTAACCTACCCCAGATACCTAAAGAGATTGAAATAATGTTAGAAAGCAATATAACGAAGATGGAGTTAACTGAAGCACTTAAGAAGCAAAACAATGGAAAGGCACCAGGTCCAGATGGACTTCCAGCAGAAATTTACAAGACATTACTAGAATTGTTGAATCTCCCATTGTTAGAAGTTATGAATGAAGTTATGTTAAAGAAGAGGATACCCAAATCATAGTCAGAAGCTTATATTACACTTGTCCCAAAAGAGGACGCCAACCCATTACAAATTAAGAATTATAGGCCTATTTTCCTACTAAACTCAGATTATAAAATCTTTGCTTCAATATTGGCAGAAAGACTCAAAAAATACTTAAATAACTTTATTCACCCCAATCAAAATGGATTTCTGCCAAAGAGACAAATTAAAGACAATATGAGAGTCATACGAGTCATACCCTGAAAAACAAATGGCTTTGATATTTTTAGATGCGCAGAAGGCATTTGACAATGTGAACTGGTGATTTGTGTTATTACAGATGGAACAGATAGGCTTTGGTAAAAAAATTATCCATGGAATGGAAGTTATGTATCATAAGCAAATGGCAAAGGCAATGATAAAGGGAGAATTGACGGATTCTATTGATATAAGAAAAGGAACAAGGCAAGGGTGCCCACTGTCACATATACCTTGGAAGTGCTAAATAGAAATATTAGAGAAGAAAAGGATATAAAAGGGATGAAAATTAAAAAGGAAGAATTTTAAATTGCAAGCATTCACACATGATCTGGTTTTCATTTTAGAAGACCCACTAGAAACAGCATTAAAATTGATAGAAAAGATAGAGGTATGTGGAAAGGTGGCTGGTCTGAAAATAAATAAAGACAAAACAAATATTTTGATAAGGATTTTTGTTATCAAGACAAAAGGACTTCTGAGGTGTCATTAGATGAAAAATGTCTTTGTGTTTACTGATCTAATTTTCTTTGTTCTGCTTGGAAGAGGTAGATTGTTTAATTGCTACACCTTGTGTTAAGCCTTGCATTATCCTGCTTTGATTCTGATCTATATGCTCCAAACAAATAGCAAAAAAAAAAAAAGTAATCCTGCAAGTAATCCTATTAATCCTGAGGTAGTTTGGTTCACAGAATATAAATTATGTAGTGATTCAAATATATTTTGTTCCATCTATTCCACTAAGTGAACATGGGCTAACTTCTACCAGTCTGTAACTGGGTTCACACAATCCACTGAAATCCTGGTTAGCAGTGCACAATTGCTGTTTTCATATGTTATGTCCAAACAGCTAAATCCTCTCATAGTTTCATAAAACAAGAAAATGTATAGAGAATAAGGAAGAGGATTATTTGAGAAAGTTACAGTGGAATAGAGTTGCTGAGAAACAGGAAAAAAGACTCAAGAACAAAAGGTAGCAAAAGAATGACTTATAATAGTGAAGTAAAGGTTGTTTGTATTACAGATACTAACACTGTGTACTATCAACAATAGCACAGCTAGTGCCTGTCTCAAAGGTGCTTTTTCAAAAGGCAACTGGACTGTTTTTACCCTGAGGAAGAAGAAGATATTTCACTTCTCATTCAAGAAGCTTAATCAGTTCTGGCAGGATGGTAGAAGCGATGGAAGGATTAGTTCTGACAGGATGAGAGGAGGGGTTGGAAGGATCATATTTATTTGCAGTCATCTGGTTGTTAGCAGTCTCCCAGAGAGCTTTTGAGGCCACTTGGGGGTTTATCTGTGCCCTCAGTCACTTCTATCCGAAAGCCAGTAGGGGTGGAATCTTCTTGGAACTGTTGCAAGAGCTGCATTGTAGACAGCAGATGGGTCCTTTCTATCCAAAATGTGGACCATTGGCTTGAAAGAGGGATAAAAGAGGCCATTTGTGTAACACATTGAGCAACCCTCTCTCAACAGAGGACAGGGATAAGAACCACCTATCTCCTGTCTGCAACGCATCTCTTGCAGCTGTTCCAAGAAGCAATTCTTTCCCTCTCTCTGTCCCTCCCTCTCCCTCTCTTTCTGCTTGAGGCCTTGGGCTGCCTATTCTAAAATATAAAATGTATATTCCTTTATTTAAAATTTTATTAGACCATAATCTATTTAGAACTCTCAGACTGATTTATTCAGCTGATTAGGTGTTTGTTGCAGAGAAAATAGACTGCTGGATTATTATGTATGTATGCTGCCTTGACTAAAATAAAGGAGAAGCGAAGTCAAACAAATGAATAATGTCTATACATAATATACAAGGATGATTGTGTCTCTTAGAAAACACTAAAACCCCAGTCTCCAATTTTGTTTTAATTACTCTAGCAATGCAGTCCCAGCTAGCATGCTTCATCTCATAGGTTTCTTGTGAAGATCAAACAGGACAAACAATGGAAGTAAACGTCTCATTATAAAAATCCCTTCTTCTATGAACAATAATATCTTTGCCCTAAACAGAACTGCAAAGACATATTTCCAAAGTTGAATGCCATATTGGCCAGAATATTTATCTCTCAGTATTTTTGTATATCAGCTGCAAATACGTATTAAAAAAATCAAGGTGGACTACATATTTGTGGGCCATCACTCATGTCTGCGTAGGAATTTCAGGTCACATAATATTCCTGGTCTTTTAACTTCCAAACACACCTAAACAGCACACACCCCAAAATCAAGTTCACCATGGAAACGGATATTCCTGGATGTACTAATCTACAAAAGAATAGATGACACATGACACACCCGTATACCAGAAGAAAACACACACCAACCGCTACCCTCAATGCTCCAATCCCACCACCACCCAGCACAGATAGAATTCCGTGGCCAAAACACTAATCACCAGAACCAAACGCCTGGCAGACAAGACACATATAAGGACTTGAACTATGCACCCTGACTAAAGTACTGACAGCCAACGGCTTCCACAAAAACAAAATCACTAGCTTGATCCACAAAAACATACTTAAGTTTTTAATATAAAAACATACATACTAAGTTTTTATATAAAAACTTTTTATATCTAGGTCTCTAATTATGTCTTATATAAGTATAAGACCATAATAGAGACCTAGAAAATCAATAGACCTATGGAACAGCTGTCCTGCCCTACATAAGAGGTACATACAGATAAAATCAGTAAGATACTACACAGGCATCACATCAAGACTGCCTTCAAAACAGACAAAAAAATGCAGCCATCCTTTAGAAACCCCAAAGACAAAATTAGACCTGGAAAACCAAGGCATATACGAAATTCCCTGTGTATCATGCCCGGCCCCACATAAAATTGGGAACAGAAAAAACCCCAAATAAGAAGAATAAGAAATATCGCCGCCTGGATGAAAACAAAAATGCAGTAAAAAAGCTGGAACACACCTCCTCACTAGTCCAACACATGAAAACCACAGGTCACAACATCAACTTCAAATGGCACCAAAACCCTAGCCACTATAGAAAACCCCAGCCACAGAATCATCAGAGAAGCCATAGAGATTGAAAAAAGACCTGAAAGCATGAATAGAAGAGATGATATCCTACCAAGACTGTCAAATTCTTTGGAATAGCCTGCACTCTCAAATAGAAAGATCTCTCACACCACAAGCCAGGCAAACACCTGGACACAAACAGACTCCCTCTGATACAGCTCCAGCTCAAAACACACCCCAACGCAGGCACGCCCAAGGATGAAAACCTAGCTTCCTAATAGATAATTAGCTGTTCCTTTCACACGTAAGCCAAGCTGGCACTGAAAAGCCCTCCAGTGCAAGGAGCAGAGTGTTGCCAGCCAATCAAAGCCACAAAACAGACAGAAGGAAACCAGAAACACCATCAAACAAACTCCAAGACAAATAAACACAGACCAAGACTCCCAACCAATCAGGATTAAAAAAAAAAACATCCTGGGACAGGGCAATTATAGGCTAGCTCAAATTTAAAACTTAATGGTTGTGATAGCCTGACCCACATATATGAACTCAAATACAGAAGCCTGATGATGGCACGATGAGATTCTGCTGAAACGTTGCTACAACTTTAACAGAACTACAATGAGCTACAACTTTAACAGAACTACAATGACGTGGATAATACCCAAAGAGAAGCTAAACAGCACAAATTGTAAGTACCCACGAGAGCTTAAAAAAACAGATATATACTATATATTATATTGTGTGTGTGTGTGTGTGTGTGTGTGTGTGTGTGTGCTGATTTAGCTTCCTTCGGGTATTATCCCACGTCATTTGATAGTTCTGTTAAGTTGTAGGCAACGTTTCAGCAGAATCTCATCTGCCAATCATCAGGCTTCTGTGTAAGATGTGTGTCTCACAGTTCCTCTGTTTCAAATCTGAGGCTGGTCTATTCTGATTGGCTATTAGCCTGGGTCTGTGTTCATTGGACTTGAGGTTGATTGATTGGTGTTTCTGGTTTCCTTCTGTCTGTTTTGTGGCTTTGATTGGCTGGCAACACTCTGTTCTTGTTGTTGGAGGCTTTCAATGCAGCTTGGCTCCGTGTGAAAGGACGGCTGCTATTCATGGCAGCAAGCTGCTATATCATTAGCAAGCTGGGTTTCACCTGGGTGCCTGGTTGGGGGGGTGTTTGAGTTGGAGCTATCAGAGGGAGTCTGTTTGTGCCCAGGTGTTTGCCTGGCCTGTGGTGTGGAGATCTTTCTATTTGACAGTTGCTGGAATCATCTCTTTCTATTCATGCTGTCAGGTCTTTTTTCAATCTCTATGGCTTCTCTGATGATTCTGTGGCTGGTTTTAGTGCCATTGAAGTTGGATGTTGTGACCCTGTGGTTTTCATGTGTTGGACTAGTGGAGGAGGTGTGTTTCCAGCCTTATTTTACTAGCATTTTTGTGTTCATCTAGGTGGGTACTTATTCTTCTATTGGTCTGCTCCAATTGTATGTGCGCCGGGCATGATGTACAGGGAAGTTCGTATATGCCTTGGTTTTCCAGGTCAATTTTGTTATGTCTTGGTGTGTGTTTGTGGGATGGTAGTTGTTTGTTTATTTCCGTTTCATGGTGAACTTGATTTTGGGGTGTGTGTTTTGAGGTGTGTGTAGGAAATTGTTTAAGAGTTTTCTTTTCCATGGGCCAAATCACAATTTCCTAACACACCTAAACAACACACACCCCAAAATCAAGTTCACCATGGAAACGGAAATAAAACAAACAACTACCATTCCTAGATGTACTAATCTACAAAAGAACGAATGAGTGGCACACTGGGACACACCATATACCAAAAGAAAACACACACCAACCGCTACCTCAACGCCCAATCCCACCACCACCCAGCACAGATAAATTCCGTGGCGAAAAACACTAATTACCAGAACCAAACGCCTGGCAGATAAGACACATATAAAGACTGAACTATGCACCTTGACTGAAGTATTGAACAGCCAATGGCTTCCACAAAAACAAAATCACCAGCTTGATCCACAAAAACACACCAAGACATAACAGAGACCTAGAAGACCAAACAGACCTATGGAACAGCTGTCTTTGCCCTACATAAGAGGTACTACAGATAAAATCAGTAAGATACTACACAGGCATCACATCAAGACTGCCTTCAAAACAGACAAAAAAAATAGCAGCCATCCTTAAAAACCCAAAAACAAATTGACCTGGAAAACCAAGGCATATACGAAATTCCCTGTACATCATGCCTGGCCACATACATTGGACAGACCAATAGAAGAATAAGTACCCGCTTGGATGAACATAAAAATGCCAGTAAAAAAGCTGGAACACACCTCCTCACTAGTCCAACACATGAAAACCACAGGTCACAACATCAACTTCAATGGCACTAAAACCCTAGCCACTATAGAAAACCCCAGCCACAGAATCATCAGAGAAGCCATAGAGATTGAAAAAAGACCTGAAAGCATGAATAGAAGAGATGATTCCAGCAGACTGTCATTCATTTGAAGCCTGCACTCTCAAATAGAAAAGATCTCCACACCACAGGCCAGGCAAACACCTGGGCACAAACAGACTCCCTCTGATAGCTCCAACTCAAAACCCCCACCAGGCACCCAGGTGAAACCCAGCTTGCTAATGAATAGCAGCTTGCTGATGAATAGCAGCCGTCCTTTCACACGGAGCCAAGCTGCATTGAAAGCCTCCAACACAAGAACAGAGTGTTGCCAGCCAATCAAAGCCACAAAACAGACAGGAAAACCAGAAACACCAATCAATCAACCTCCAAGTCCAATGAACACAGACCCAGGCTAATAGCCAATCAGAATAGACCAGCCTCAAATTTGAAACAGAGGAACTTGAGACACACATCTACACAGAAGCCTGATGATGGCAGATGAGATTTCTGCTGAAACGTTGCTACAACTTAACGTTGCTACAACTTTAACAGAACTACAATGACGTGGGATAATACCAGAAGGAAGCTAAACAGCACAAATGTAAGTTCCCGCGAGAGGTTAAAAAAACAAATATATATATATGTATATATATATAAAAATTTGGATTATTTTTTTTAAAGTGCATTTAAATTTGGACGTTTTCACATTCTTTTTACTCCTGAACTCAGAAATGTAATGAAATTTATAGGAGGCATAGCTTAAGTTGGCTGAATAGTTTTATTGTGTTACTCCCCAAGTCCTGAGCGTGCTTCCTAAAACTGCATGTTAGCTTGCAGTGCAGCAAACTCTGGCCATGAAAAAAATAACTTTTGTAAAATTAAAATGATTGTTGCACTTTTGTCACTTCCTTTGTAGGTTTGCATTTTAGTAATATTTTTTGTTTCAAATACCATTTTCTTTTTATTTTAAGAGATGTATGCATTTGGAAAAAAAATCTATTTTAATATAAACAAAAAAATAGAAATGCATGAAGGATTATCTGTTCTAGACTGATTTGACCCATTCCTTCTGGACACAAAACTTATTCATTTAGATTCTGCTAAATTTGGATGCTGGGCAGAATAAACATTCCAGTGATGGAAGTCTTGTTTGTATCAATTTCTTTTCTGTACATGATGACATTGCAGTATACATTCTTCTCCCTCTCCAAATCATTGACTTCCAGTTCAGTATAAACATTCCATAGTTAATACATTTTCTTTTCAGCAGCATCTATCACCATGAATGATATTTGTACTCAACACTTTAACTTTGTTGTAAGGAGAACTGACTTCTCACAGAACTTGAAGAAAACAGTCTTCCCTATAAACTATTAATCCTATGGAAGCCAATTGAACAAGGTTATTACAATCACAGAAAATTAATCAGTAGAGCTCAAATTACATTTATTATATAAACCTCAGTTCTTGTTGCACTAATTTGTTTCCTGAATTTGAGACATCAGAATGGTTTGGCTCCAGCAAATGAAGGTCACAAATTAAGCTTAATTCTAACCACATGGAATTTAATGATAGCTAGGAAAGAGCAGTGAAGTATGCAAATATAAAATGAAAGATTCAGGCTATAATTCAGGCTATTACAAGTGACAAATTACATTTTTTATGTGTCAGTTTCAATATTAATTATTTTCAGCTATTAAGACTTATTTGTCTCCCCTTTTTAACTTCTAGAAAGCTGGATTTGTCTCTTTACACATGTAAAAAAGAGTTCAGGTGCACACTGACTTCAGTGCAACAAACATTGTCATGGGAAAATATCCACAAATTTGAAAGAAACGATAGAGTATCAAAATTCTATAGTTTGTGGAGATCAAAGTTAAAGTACTGTTTAACTGGTTTTAGAAAATGATCAACTTGTGCATGTTTGTTTTTTTGAAAAGCATCAACTTTTGTTCTCCATTAAAAATCAACATGTTAAGATCTGACATCCAGAATCACTCATGTAGTAACACACTGATTCTGAAGAAATGCCAAATAAATGCGGAGTATTATTTTTTCCCACACTTTAATCCAAGGATGTATGATCAGTTGATGGTTGTATTCAATTTGTGTTATACTTCCTATCCAAGCTTTTATGGCCAAGCTGACTATTACTTTTAATTTATATTGTTTCTCAGGATATATTCAGACAGTTGATTTTACAGCAGAGATAGAAAGAGCATCCCTATGACTGGCCAGTCAAGGATGGAGATGCAGATAACAAACCCCTTTGGAGCTGAAGTTGCTTTGAAAAAAATTGTACTGTCACTGAAATACATAAAATATTCTCCAGATATCAAGATCAACTATTTTGCCTCAATAATTTTACACAATTCATTGATTCTGTCATATTGAGACATCACAATCATCCAAGCAGCAATGTGATTTTGTCAGGACTACAGTTTTTCTGATGCCCTGTGCCCATGCCAGCATTAAAATTGTGACTTCTGAAAATATACTTCTTATTTTGTACATAGAATTTTTTGATCATTGCTGGAATGAAACATAAAGTGTTGAATCTGCAGAAATGCTATGGTGTTGTTTAAAAGATAGCATATTGAAAAAGAAGGATACATACAGAAATGATATATTTCTTACTACTGCTACTATTGCAAGCTTAAGAAAGTTGAGGAGTAGGCCTGGACTGAATAAGACTATGTAAATTGTGGTTACACACAAAACCACAGTTGCTGGAGTTTTACCACCTGTTTTACAAACCTGGTGTGTTCAGACCTTGCTGAAAATCTGAATCAATATGATTCATTGCATTCTGATATGATGCTAAAAGTACTATGTAAAAGCACACAGTCCTTTTCATAGTTTAATTTAAAAGTTCATTGTGTTATGTTTGACTTTTTCTTCCACTAATTACACTTTACTAATTACAACATTAGTAAAACATATAAATAAACAAAAAACCCAACACTAATGGCAATATTTTGGTACAGATTCCAAACTCATCTCTTAGCAATGCAGTGCCTAAAGACACTCCTGCCTTGAACAGGGGTGGAGCTATGATCTATAGTGGTCAGGGCTACTTCCCTTCTGGTGTAGAGGTTTTTAAGATAATATAGGATAATGGGTAAATCGGTTACTCTTTTTTGACAAAATTAACCAACTGAAAAGTTTCAGTGAGCCAAAAAGTCTCCACTGACAATGGTACTAGGAAATAAATTTTCAAAATACTGTTCTGGAAGGTATTCATGCATCTGATAGTATTGCTCTGAAAACTTCCACATAAATAAATCAGACTCTATATTGGTGCTTTGGAGCAATTTTTTTAGGTGGTGTCTGTGATTAAATAATTTATGATTCAAATCCCACTGAAAGCCTAACTCCAATTTATGATTAATTTGGTACATGACTTTAGGTTATTTTAAAATACATTTGCAACACTCCTATGGCAAACCTTTTCTGAAATTAACTGCACAAAGTTTTGTGGGAAACTGGGACTTAGCCCTGGTTTGAGAATGTGTAAGATTAGAAACTTGGTCTAATAATTTTTTAGCCAGACTATACTCATTCACTTTCATTTGAAAATAGAAGTAAAAATTCTAATCATAGAAGAAAGGTAAAAGAACATGGCGTTGATGGCCTTGATAGTGCAACACTGCATTACTGTGAAGAGACAGAAACTAGAAGATGTAGATGAGAAGCCATCATTCAGTTATCTGATTCTCTCATGCTCATTCACAGAGCTATTCAATAGCCACTTTTCTTGAAGGAACCATTCTGAAGCTAGAGCAAGTGAGGTTTGACCAACATGGAAAAATCTTCATGCAATAATTGTTTTTGAAATCTAGGTGAAAACAAATGTGCACATTACCTTTATATATTGTATTCCTTTGGATGGGCTTTTGTTAATGAAAAGGTGGCTCATAATTTTGATGAATTAAATAAATGAAATTATTTTCAAAAGACAAGCTATGTTTTGCAATAGATGGTTGGCAGTTTTAATTCTCATTATGTTATCGAGTAAATGAGATACTGGAGAATAGCAGTTTCAGCTAAACAACTTTACCATTTTTGTTGTTGTTGTTGTTCAGGAGAATTCTCCCATTTTTTTCTTCCTTCACCCCTCCTTCAAAAACACAAAATGGCCCTCATTATTGTCTGAATTTTAAATATTAAACAGATTCCACCAAGATTTGTATTAACATCAATTTAAGAACTTTATTCCAACAGTGACAGCATGAAAAACGACAGCAGCAATGGAATTAGACTGGCATGTATTCTTGTTTTCTTAAAAACAAATACAATTTAAAATTGTCAATAGGCCTGCAAATCAGGCTCAATATCAAAGGAGTGGAAAGAAACCAATGTGACACCTACTTTTAAAAAGAGACACAAGTGAGATCTAGGAAATTACTGGTTGCTAAACCTAATGTCTGTTCCAGGCAATTTTGATAGGAATTGTAATCAAAGAAGAAGAAAATCTAGGCACAGAGGGGAAAGAAAGAAGATCCCTTTTTCTCAATATTCAGGAGTTTGTAGACAGGGTGACCCTACAGACACTGTATATGCAGATTTTCAAAATACTGTTCACAAAGTCCTTCTTTAAAGGCTTTTGCATAAACTCAGTGGCCATGAGAAAAAGGTTCCTGTCTTTTTATGAAATTCCAACTAAGATTGAAAATTAAAATGACATTTTGAAATACCTTACATAAATCTGTACAACGTCTTCTTCTGTGTATAGTTCTGGTGGCCATGCCTTAAAAAAGGATATTAAAACTCTGGAGAAAGTATAGAAGGGGGTCACCCAAAAATCTCATATATCTTCTGTTTGAGAAAAGACAAGAGTAATTCTTTAGCTTGGAAAAAGATAGCCGAGGAAAGGATTGATAGTGATATCATTCACGATATGAATAAAATGGACACAGAGACATTTTCTTCTTCTCTCAAATTACTGTAATAGAATCAGGGGTCATCCAATAAAGTTGATCAGAAAGGAGATGTGAAACAGTATAAAAGGTAGCACATCTCCACATAGCACACAATTGATTTGTGGAATTCATTATGATATGTGGTTCTGGCCACTAACTTGGATGATTGTAAATTGGGTTGAATATGTTCAGGGAGGATAGACTTCTCAAGGACTATTGGCCTTGACATCCTAATGTTTTTTCTGGGTTGGGAGCAACATGCCTCCAAATGAAATATGCAGAGGAATAACAGTGATATCTGATTGGCTGTTGTAAGAAAAAAGGATGCTGAACTAAGATGGATCTTCGCCTGATCCACAAATGCTGTTTTTTTTTCCTCTGTTTTCTTCTCTTTACTGCCATGCACCCTATAGCTCCTTTGCAGAGGGACTGAATTTCAACCTCACTGACATCATCTGGTGACATAGCCAATTTAGAGTGCCCTGCAAAGGGAAAATGGTGTAGTTTTTTGTGGGGGGATGCATGTTACAGAATAGGTCAAGGGCTGACCACAAGCCATAATTCTTCCTCTAGAAACTCAGTGCTCCTAGAGAATTAAGTAGACTTTTTTGCTGATTCGTAAATCAGCATCTATGAGAATAAGAATTTAGTTCACTATATGGATGTGTAATTTTTTTAAACATCTATAGAAAAATAACCAATGGAGTGAAAATGTTTGCCATATCTCTGACAATAAACTAAAGCATAGATCCTCACCAGGGGTGGGATTCAACCGGTGTTACTACCAGTTCGTTGATTATGTTTTGTGCGTGAACATGAGCTGTGCACGCACGTAAAAAACCTTAAGCTGTGCCTCCCGGACAGCTGAAAAGCCACTTTTTTCCTGCTTTTTCAACCTCACCTATGCCACGCAAAGCAGCTGAGGTTGAAAAAGCAGGAAATAAAGGTCAGATAAGAGCCCGGGCGGGTGAGTGGACCAAACAGCAGCAGACACAGAACTGGTTTTGTGTCTGCTGCTCTTCAGAGCTACTGGTCCTATAGAGCTGGGCAGAACCGGTAACATCCCAACCCTGATCCACACCACTCTAATAAGTAAGGGAAAAGGCTCCCAGATTTAGGCTGCATGGCCATTAAATGACAGCAGAGTTACAAATTTTCTATCTCTCTTTGCTGCTGTAGGATGTTAGCCCCATTCCTGTGCTATATTCAGTCTTTTTTGTCCTATTTGGCTTTCTTTTCTTCTTTTCCTTTACCCTTTATCCCCTAAATATTTTTTTTTCACATCCTTAAATAATGGATTTCCCAGGAGTTTGAAACTACTACTCTTCTATTTCTCAGTGGTTTAACTTTGGAGGCACATGATGGAACCATTACAACTCCAGCAGAGTTTACTATTAGTGTATGTGCATGAAAGCCTCAAAATTGGAAAGACTCAGATTGAGGAACAATCATTGATTCATTTTTGCCTTTAAAAATAAAATAAAGAAAAAGAAAGATAGTAAAGCATAAAAATACAATAAAGAAGAAGAAAGATAGTAAAGCATAAAAACAGCATAATGAAACTCATGTTAGCATGAGATTGAACAAGAGAGATGAACTTGTGAAGTTGTGTAAAACTCTAATTGGATCACAATGATGACTGTTTCCACTGACACTGATAAATATTTTATTCCTGTCAAGGACTCAAATGTCTTAAATAAATTGTGCTTTTGACTAACATCATAAAACTGTCAATGAAGATTTTAGCTAAGTGAGACTGAGCAAAAGGCATGACTATTTCACTTGGATATAAACAAGGCGCCACACTCTGCCACACAATCCATTGCAGGTTTTGGAAAACGACCTTTGGACTGATCTGCTAGAAATATATTAATGTTGTTTCTCTTTGACAAGGCTTCATTGAGATCCAGAAATAAAATATTTGTAGCAAGCCACAGGAATGTATTAATCTGACATCTGGTTTACTAGATTCATTGGAAATTGACTTTGATCATGTTCTGAAACCACATGCAGCTGGTCAAACTGGTCAACAATAATTAATTAAAGAAGAACTTATGAATGGTTAACTCTGCTTACAAAGACTTATTAGGTCATGGACAAAAGGGTGTAGTGGGTTAGAAAAAATGACCATCCTGTCTCTTTTTGAAGACTTCAACAAAGGGAAACTCTCTGTGTTGTAGGAAATACAAGTATACCTCACAAGATGAGATGACTGGGTATTTTCTGTTAGAAATTGTTTCCCATCTCTAAAATTTTAATTCATATAATCTGTAAGAATGTAACAGCAAGTAGATCTGTTCATAAGCATGGCAAAAATGTTTGTTCCACAATATTTATGGAATATCAGTTCTCTCTCTATAAATGTAAAATTAGCTATACCTACTTCCAGAGAAGTGGGTAGTTTTTTTAAAAAAATAGTCTCCTTTTTTTGAGACTTGCATACTAGAAAGCTATTAAGAAGGGAGACTAAATGTTAGTTATTCTTGGAGATAGGCTGAATACAAAACAACAGTTAAGTAAATTTATGAAGAGCTCTGAGAAATGTTTAACATAGCAGCCTACAGAAGCGATATGTTTACTAGGTCAAAGATTTATCACTCATATATTACAAACTTCTCAGCAGAATCAGGTTGAAAGGTCAGTAATGAGTAATGTGTAAGCAACCAGAAAAATGTAGAAATGTAGAACGTGCAAGGCACCCCAGGAATATAAAAATAACAAAACAAAACCCATCCCTAAATCCATGAGATATTTCCAAACTTAAAACATTTATCTCTACATAGACAGGAATATTATGAAAAGCACACATACAATTAATTGAGGTGTTGTTTTTTTTAGAAAAAAACAATATCTTATTGCATATCGTTAATCACTGGAAATTGCAACCATTTTATGATATATTTGTTCAAAAATTTCACTACTTTTCCCCAACAAAAAGGTTGATTTTCTCACATATTGCTTAGAATTGTGTAGACAGTTCCAATTTCAAACATCAGTATATTTTCAGAATCCTGCCCCAAACTTGCACTGCCCACAGTAAAATGAAGCAACAAATACCAAATAGGCACCTCAAAGCTTTACAACAGCTGCCTTCTTCATCAAAGCTTTTGAAAAAAAAAGAAAAAAACCAGCTCCTAATAGTGTAGGTACTATTTTTGTTGGCAGTCTATAGGAAGTCTTCAACTTACAACTTTTCATTCAGAAACCATGCACAATTATGATGATGCTAGATGGAGGAACTTATTACTGCTGCCCAAAGTTATAGCTGTTGCAGTGTGATCCATGATCACGTGATCAGAATTTGGGAGTTTGGCAATCCACCCAGATTTATAATCTCAGGAACAGTGCAATTCTTCCCTCACTCCTTACCCCCATTCCCAATCTGGGATGACCTGCAAAGGGGCACTTTCTGGCAATGCTGAGGCTGGTTCTGAAGTAGAGTCTTAGGGCCTTCAGCAATCTTGGCTGGCTGCCACCATCCTAGGCCTCAGTACAGCCTTAGCACTACTGCTGACCCTAAGAAATACTGCATCACACTATTTCCAAGACTTTCAAGCTTGTCAAGAAAACTGGAGGCACTTGTCCAGGCAATTGCCTGGAGTTAATGTTGATTTGAAGGCATGCACACACACACTCGTACACAGAGGGGGGACGGAGGGAGGGAGAGAAAGAGAGAGAAATGTTTTTTTTAAAGCCCATAGCTCAAATTAAGTGAAGCAACTCTGTAGTTGTAGCACCATCATTAAGGAAAACATATACTTATATTCTGATTTGGGCATGGTGACATAAATACCACGATTTAATGATGTTCTTTACCTGGATCTTATTGATATAACTTGTCCTATACAGGAAAATATTTTGCTAGCTTGTGATACATATCTAGAGTATCTAGCCAGTTCAACTTCAAGTTCCCTGTGGAAAGAATCTGATGCGACTGTTCCCATAGTGGAATGTCCACTTTACATTCCCATTATTCCATTTTTACCACCTTGTCTAATATCAACTTACAATTGTTGCATCATGTCTTTACTTCAAGAATTCTAATAATATGTATTAGTTTTGTTCATGTCAACCTTATAACAATTATATGAGATATGGTCAGGTTGTCCAGTCCAAGACTATGAAAGTGCGCTGAGATGAATAAAGATTCTGTAGTCTAGGACTTCAGTCAACACATTATATTGGATCTCACAGGTTTCTCAGATTCAATTTCATTTGTTTGGTTAGAAGATAAAAATAATAAATGTCTCCAAGAGAAATGGGTAGATTGAAGGAAGTACATACATTTTATAGATACGTCTATTTCCAGCTTGTTATACATCATTTATCATATGATACTTCCTTGCTGGGCTTGAAAGTTTAAGGTAGGGGTTATGATTAACATTTAAATTTCCACAAAATGTTGGAATATGTACATTTGTGCATAAATTCTTTCTTCAGCCTCATCCACACAATTTAAATATAAGCTGGGTTTTTAGCATGACAGAAATAACAATAAACTTGATTCCAAATGTAAGAAATTACTGCCAAACATAAAATAAAAATCGATGAAAAATCTACAGTAAATGAATTGCTTTGTTTTAAACTTGTTGATAAGACGAAATAAAAAATTCTAAGAATTGCAATTTGGGAGACATGAAGGTGGGAAAAAAAAACAAAATAAAAACGGATAGCAGAAATTTGGTTTCTTTCCATGTATCCTTATACCAGAAATTGCTCCCATTTTTTTGGAATTTGGAACTTTTTTTGTCTTTTAAGCAAAATCGTGTGATCTTCTGCCAACCCTAAACAGGCAAGTTCAACATTAGTATAATTGAGTTAGAGTGGGTCTGTTCAAACATAAGTGAAATAAGGGCTTTATAAATAGGACTTTGACTCTGCAACTCCCTCAGGTTCAGTTCATTTGTAAAAGCTAAAGTATCTGGTTCTGACAATAAAGGTGGGAGAGGTTTATGTAATATTGAGTATATTTGGCTAACTGCCAGACTTGAACTTTGAAATGCATGTAAGAGGCCACCTTAAAACAAAAAATGTGGGACAAAAAATGGGCAGAATCAGGACAAAATGAAATTGAATCATTTTCAGATTGAACATGACTTCCACAGCAAACATCAGAATTCTCAGAGGGTCAAGATGGATGGAGGAATCACCAAATCTAGCCATGGCTCTTGAGCAAGATGAAAGACATAGTTTGTCCATTTGTGGATCAGGGTCTATGGTACATTTTGCTTTCAAACAGGAGGATCAGCTTCTCCGAAGAATAAGGACCATTAGATTGGTGGGAGGAGATCAGGCAATCTTCTGGCAATTCATTGGGGTGGAGCCCAAACAGAGGCCTCTTTGGAAGAGGTCAAGGAAGTGGCAAATGACACAAGTGTTGCCATACCAATGCAACAAAACTTACTTTGTACATACTACTCTCCTTTTCCATGTGTTTTAATGTTGCATGCTTACTATATACAAATGGAAAAGTTTGTGATACAATGGAATGATGTTGCTTTCATTGTTTTGACAAAAGGAACCTGTGCATACTTCTGCAGACAAAATAGAGATGGGAATTAAGTATGCATGAGTGTATATGACTCCAGAGTGGTGAGATACAGTGGTATATATATGAAGGGTTATATGTGAATGAATATGGAAATATATATGGATCTTAGATCTTGATGCAGCAGCAGGGATCCTTCGGGGAGGAGTTCTAATTTTCCACAGTTCTAATTTTCTTTATCTGAGCTAACCACCTTAGAGTCTAGCTAGAACTATATGTTTAAAATATATGTTTAAAGATTCTTTAGTTGTACTAATAGTGGAAGTGAACTATAGATTCTATATTGATTTTTATACAGAACTTTATATTGTAGAACATTAAAACACATTGGAAGTAAAGACCACTTTATTTTTTCCATTGAGAATTAAATCAAGAACTGTACAACTTAGAAAGCTGCCGCAGGTAAGTATTAGCAAATTGTTTTCACAGAACTTAATTTTTTTAATATTCTTTTTTCCTATCCAAAGCTCTCCCCAGTAAAGCCCCTGTCCCACTGCACCAACGGATGCAAAGAGGATGTAAAACATTAAAAAAAAGCTTCCATCCTTTTGGAAAATGCTAATGCAATCCATTGTGTACTCACCGCATACGGTTTCATATGCTCTATCCGTCCGAGCATCCGTCCACGCGATTTCATCCGCACAAGAAATTTTGAGCTGCACACAAACTTTTTGAACAGATGAACTTCCACCACGGACGATGTTACATCCACGACATATACGGGCAACAAACGTTCTATGTCCGTTATCATCCGTTAAACGTCCGCTGTATCCTCTCTGCATCCTCTGGCCATCCTCGCAACTCACATCCGCTGCAGCTGAAAATGGAAAGAGGGAGGAAATGAAAGGTACACGGAACTTCCACACAGCGTTAGAAGCACGGAAATAGAAAGGATGTAGCATATGCATCTCGTATATAAAAGGAATTAAAACAGACAAAACGTTTGTATCTGGATGATATCTCAGATATTTAGATGTCTGCAGGATTCTACAGTATGTAGAGGACACCTAGCAGACTACCGATATTTCCTATATAAAAAGGAGAGAAAATCATCTGGATCTCAGTATGAGTCCAGCAGCTGTGGTTACAGACCGCTTCACCCTTGTCTTGGTCTTCCACATCATCCACTGTTCTCCACCATGATCATGACACAGTCCGTATGGTAGCTGCGATCATTCATCCCAAACCAAACCCTGTTCAGACTGTTTCACCTTTTACACACAAGGAGAATAAGGAGACGTCAAGAGCTGTGTGGGTCCAAGGATGGATTGTGAGAAGAATGGAGTTTGGACTGTATGACAGTTGATAGGGAGCTGAAGGAATGAAGACTTTCGTGCATTCCAGCACTTCATGAGGATGCCACCAGCCATGTTCGATGAACTTGTAGCAGTGTCTGAGACCCAGGTTGACCAAGCTGAGCACCAACTTCGTGCCAACCTGACCCTTGACTGAGGTGGGCACTGACTCTTGCGGCACCTGGCCTCTGGAACCACATACAGAAACATGCAGTATGCCTGGAGGGTGCCATACAACACCATCAGCAAAGGGGTCAGAGAAGGTGGTGCAGGCCATCATCGAGAATATGTGGAGGAGCTCTTCAAGTGCCCCACCACTGAACAAGACTGGAGGAAACTTGCAGAAGAGTGGTATCAGAGTAGAACTTTCCCCATACTGTTAGAGCCATAGATGGGAAGCACCTGGCTGCAAAGCTCCAGCCCAACTCAGGGTCCACTTATTTTCAACTACAAGGGCTTCTTCGAGTATCATCCTCTTTGCCATGGTTGATGCTGATTACAAATTCATGTACATTTAAAGCTTCAGGCAACGGTCAGCTTCAGATAGCCAGGTATACAATGCAAGTGACCTCAAGGATAGGGCTGGAATGAAACCTCATCATGGTTTTCCAGATCCAGACCCCCTACCCAATGACACACAAGATGTGCCCTACTTCATTCATTGGTGAATGATGCCTTCTCCCTCAGAACCTACCTCATGAAGCCGTACAGTTCAAGATACCTCACCCGTGAAGAGAGGATCTTCAACTACAGGCTGTCCAGGCAAGACGGGTGGTGAGAACGCCTTTGGCATCCTGGCCAAACAGTTCCAGATACTTCTCACCACCATGCAGCATGAGCACATACTGTGAGGAGCATCATGGAGCTTGCTGCATCCTGCACAATCTCGTGCGCACCCGCTCCCAGTGTTGCAGAACAGACTGTGGACCATCAACAAGGCAATGGGGAGATGGAGCCTGCGTGAATGAGGCAAGGACATAACCTGATAGACACTGTGGATGTATAAGCCCCACAGAGCTTCACAGTGAAGGAAGAAGCAGGCGCAACCTCCTGAAACACGGTGCAACTCCCAGCTGGAGCAGTGGAGTGGCAAGACAGATGATAATGATTAATGGATATAGGAACACTGATAGAGATTGTGCCGTGTAATGTTATGCCCTACAATAATAGGGCATTAATAAAGAGCTTTTTTTAGTTGAAATGTGTTGATCAATTTATAATATTGGTATTTGAGAATAAAGGTCCGTATGTGTGGCAGCTGGGATGGTGGACCAACAGTCCCACTATGCTTTGCACTGGAGGTTTATCTATCCCACAACTATCCTTATCTATCCCACAACTATCCTTGTCTACCCACAAGCATGCAAAGGCTTAACCATTTGTTAAAAGTTTTCACCAACACTTATTGAAGTAAAAAAAATGAACCAAGTGTCTACGCAAAAGTAACCTTTATTAACTTTCTTAGGTACTACTTTATTGACTTTATAAAAAAGCAAAATGAACCATAAGTAAAAGTGTCTTAAGCAAAGATAAAGTGAACAAGTAAACAACTCAGTCTCTGGCACTATTCTCAGTCAGTCTGAGCATGTCCATGGTCTCAGCTGTTTAACGCGGCATGGACTGTGGAGGTGGCTGTGGCTTGAGTGCATGCTCTGAAGCGGCCATTGGGGTGCTTGCCCTGAGAGTACAAACATGGGATGGTGTGTTCAGGAAGCTCTCAGAGAGCTGACTCAGTCCCGTGAGGTTGAGAGGCTCTTCATCAAGTACCTGGGATGTCAGGCACAAGACTGATGACAGATTGTCCTTGATGGGTTGGCTGTGGGGTGGAGAAAGAGGAAGTGTAGTGGGGCTGTTGGTCTGCAGCTGGGTGAGGTGGTGCGTGGCGATGACTGGGCCTGGACTGGAAGGTCTGCTTGTGCTGTGGGAAGTCCTGGAGTTGTACCCTTGGTAGGTGAGAGGCTGTTGAAAGCCGTGGAAGGGCTGTGACATCGCCTGGAGTGGAGGAGCAGACCTGGACTGGGTCGGAGCAGGTTCAGCTGGCCTGGAGGGTTGTGCAAAAGTGCTATTATCTTCTCCTTCATCACCTGGTCCTGGGCCTCAGGCAGATCCCTCAGGGTGTGCTCACGTAGTGATGAAGGTGTGGCGGCTCGAGGATCCTCTGTCCAAGTGGGCCGCTGAGAGAGAAGTTCTGTGCTGGTCTTCATTGGTCACTGATCTCCCAACAGGACAGTGTGGCTCTGCCTCCAGTCTGCCTCTCTGCCTGCATCCTGTGGAGCTGGGGGTGGGTGGGGGTGCATTGGTCTCTGTGGCTGCCGCTTCTTCCTCCATTTGTGACAGGGGATCCTCCAAGTCCTCTGGCATGGGTGTGCAGCTGTTGGGGGGTATCTGCCGTGGGCTCTCTGAAAGACCACCTGCCTGGACAGGCTAGCTGGGCTCCAGGCTGGAAGAGGACTGGCTGTCTGTGGGCTGTCTGAGGAGAGGGGGGTCAGGGGGCTGCTCCTCAGTGGTGGACCTCACCTTCCAGGAAACTGCACTTGGCCATGACGTACATCCCCGGTCAGTGAGCTTGACAGCGGCCTGCCTGGATTTTTTGAGGTGTAGCTTGCCATACCAGTGTGCATGTGCTTCCACCATCCCAGGATACATCTGCAGTATAGTCCAGGCTCTCTGCCTTGTCTCTCCAAGCTGCCTGTTCTTCTTGGTGTCGCGATACAGACTGTGGCCCTTTCTCCACAGGTACTCGTTCTCCCTCAGCCATTCCAGCACCTCCTCCTCATGCTCCTCAGAAACAGTGTACTGGTTTCCTCTCTCCCTTCTGTTCCTTGCCTCTTCCTCCTCTGCAGGGGCTTCAGCAGGGCCTTCAGGGCATTGAGCAACAGGGCCTTCAGGAGCAGGCTTGAGGGCCTTGGGGCTGTCCACCACAGCAGCGCAGCAGCACCAGCAGCAGTAGCAGCAGCAGCACCAGCAGCTTCAGAGTCAGTACCAGGGTGGGAGTGCTGGTTCTGTCCTTCTTGCCAGGGCAAGCACGAGTAGGCACCAGCTTCCTCTTCTTCCCTGACTGACGAACCATGGTGTTCTTTCAAGATATATGTGGCAGCACGTCTTTCCTCTAATGCTGACTGCAGTCGAGCTGCATCCTTTTAGTATCCACGGAGCTGATGCAATTCATACTCCCCGCATGCATCCAATATACATCCACTTGGGCATACCGCTTTGTTTCCCTAGGCATCTGTGATGCATCCGTGTCATCTGTTATGCATCTGCCCTTCCGCTATCGGCCTTTTCGCAATTCTCCCCCGGAACCCTTTCGGATGTGTCATCCGCTTCCATCTGCTGTCATCCGCTAGGTTTCCTATGAACATCCGCTTAACATCCTCGCTGCATACTACCCCCGTCCGTTATTTTCCATTCTTTTCTGTTCTGTTTATGCAAATTTTCGCCACTTTTGGGAGTGGATGACAACAGATGGAGCCACCACCACCCCCCAAAATTTTGCTCATCCGCTGTGTCCTTTTTGCATACGTTTTGCGTTCGTCAGCCAGTGGGACCTAGCCTTAAGCAATAATTTCTCTTAATTAAAAAGATTATGAACAAATTCTCATCCCACTCCCTCTCATCTCCCCATAACTATAATAAAAGTGTCTGTATTAGAATAATAACAGATTTAATAACTGACAGTGGAAAGCTGGAAAGAACTTTAATAAAAGAAAAGAAAAATGATTCCAACCATGATTCCATTAAACATGTGTAAAAAAAAAAACTACAGTTCCAAAGTTGGCAAAAAGAAATTGGTTTACAAAATTGCAAAGTTATTTTGTTAATACATTTGTGGTCCCACCGTTCCATCACTGGATGCAATACCTTCACTAGAAATGTAAGAAGTGAAACTCATAACTCAAATATGGATGTTTACACTACTGCTCAATGATAAATTAGTAGTGCAAGGTTTTCAAATTCTGCAATATTATGACTTCTATTGTGAATTTTTGTGACTCTTCCACCCCATTCCACCAACCTTAGGAATAAAATAAATGATTTGCAAGAAAATTGCAGGGACTTTTCCAGATAGTGTCTGAGAAATGGACATAACTGAACTGGATGGGGAGGAGTAGTTCATCACTGATTAAAAGAAATGTAACTTTTACCATATTTTTTCTAATTATATTTCCTTATCAGCAAAATTGATAGATTAGTCATTTACCATCCAGCGAAAACTCTTCAAGTTTGAAATAATGAATAAAAATATTGAATTTCACAAACTTCCTTTTTATGGATATTCCAAATAGAGGCATACAAGTTGGATCTCAACTTGTAGTGGATTTCATTACAATTTTTTTCTCCAAATCTTAGTCAACTTAGTTTTATAGTGACTATTTGTCCACCTTTGCAGAAACATGCAAAAGATTCAGAAATTATGCTAATTCTGTGGCACTGAGGAAGATTCAAAATAGAAGCCAGGCTGCTCTTACTGCTGCCTTTTTCAGAGATAAGAAACAAAGAGAAAAAGGGGAAAGAAAACTTGAACTTCTGCTATTATTAAATTACTATTCAGTCTGAAGATTTTCCTGGAAAAAGTTCCTGCTCTTCTGAAGACATTCTTTGAAATGCTTCACTTCCCCCACCATTGTTCTGCTTGCAAACAGGGTGGAGACCCTCAAGAGGCCCTCTGCACACAATTCTACTTTGGGACATAGATATTTTTATGAATACTTTTTTTTAACTGATGAAAATGAAGTCTATCTACACGTCACAGCCAGCTTCTGAAGCTAAGTGTTTGCTTTCCTCAAAGTAATACCGAATCCTACCACAGGAGGTCACATATAATAACACGTAGAAGAAACCAAGGGTGTAAGGAAAATGTCTTCTGCTAGGCCCACCAGAGCTTTAAAAGTCAGAGGAAAAAAGCTGCCCTTACTTATGAATCTGCCTGCTTTGCATTCCACAAAGTAAATGGACAGAATACACCAGAGTTGGAGACAGGCAGACAGAGAGGAAATTGGCAGCCCTATGTGGCTTTGGTTAATGGTATTTCTTATTTCTCTTAGCAAATGAAAAAAACAAGCCATTTCCAGTCTGCACCAGCTGTCCCAAGAAGGAATTTGATAGCCTGTGTGAAACTCATGAAAGAGGCTCAGGAGAAGAAAAAGTTGCTGGGTTGTAGCTTTTCTGAGTCTGTAAGCGAGGGAAGGTGTTTCTCCACCACCACCACCACTCCACCCCCAAGTGGACTGTTGGATCAAAAGAGTTGTGCCTGGAAAGAACTGGGATCTGAGCAAAGGCAGCATCTGCCAGCAGGTCCCAGATCGTTAACCATTGTTTACTTTTTCCTCATGTTCAGACATCATACTGGAGTGATGGAAGATGTAGTCATTAATTGGGAAGCTTTTTCAAGATGTTCTCATAAACACTAAATCAGGATACTGGCACACTGCCTCACAAACAGTTATTGCCAAAACTCATTCACTCACTTTTCTTTTTGGAGTAGTGACATACAAGTGCTGGTATTATTTTTGCCTTTTAAGCTTTCCTAGTATAGAAAATGCAGAGAGCTTTTAACACTCAGATTTGTAAGTAAGATGTGGGGGAGGGGAGAGAGAAAGAGAGGGGGGTGATTATTCTAAAATGTTAGCAATTTGTCCCTGACTTCTATCACAATGACAGTCCAAGATGAAATATAAAAATATCTGTTTTTCTTTACTCTTTTGGAATCCTATTAAAATGACAGGAAGACTGTCAGAAATAATTAGGGCTGTAAGTCTTCATATAAGCAGTTATTCCCTCTTTTTTCCATAGTTTTTTTTTATTATTATTATTATTTAGTGGAGAGTAGAGACAAGACAGAAACAGGTCCTTGTATGGGATACTGTTCTGTGAATTATCATAAACAAATCCAAATGGCCACTTCCACACAGATTTACTCCATATGGAGAGGTGGGGGAAGGCAGGCATATATTCAGCTAAACATGAGCTTTACCATTTTCTTTTGCTGCCCTGTAATACCAGACAAAACATTTTAGAAGTCAGATAAGGGAGCTAAAATAAATCACATGTCACTGACAGTACAAGACTATAACCCAACTTGGTCTAAGCGTTCTCCAGGACAATACCATTGCTATCCAGAACCATTGCTTTCAGAGCTTTAGATGCCTTAAGGTGTCTAGTCCAGCACTGAATGCCTTTGTTTAACTTTCCAGAGGAATAAAGACAACCACCTAAATTCACAAAGAAACACTGCAGCTTCTAATGTGATGCTCAAGATAGAAGGAGTGGGTTCAGTACTCCTGGAATTTGTGGGACTCCAATGCAGGTACAGTATTGAGAAAATTTCAGTTCTACCTCTATTTACATTTGCACCAAAGCTTTTAAAAGTTACATGAACTCTGCAGATGTTATCCCAATGCAAAATCAAGGAGCATACCTAGGGCAACATACTTGAATCCCATTGTCTAAAGAAAAAGGTTGGGGATGGGATATGCAGCATGATTTTGGCACATGCTGTCATTATTTTGATATCATTACAACTTGCAATAGATGACACAGTATAACTGAATGGGTGGAGAGAATAGATAGTAAAACTGAACTTTATGCTCTATTTTAAGGCAAAAGGAGTGGCATATACATTGCATTTTTAGCACACTTTTTCCTGAGCTATTTATGCAGCAAGGAGATTTTATCTTGAATCAGAGAAAGAGGCAAAATGGTAGAACATAACATCATAGAAATGTAGGTGTTCTTTGACTCCATTTCAGGTTTGGTGGAATTTCTGAGGCTCATGGTCCTGGAAGATTTCAGTCTGCTTTCCCTGGGTGTGGAGTCTAAGACTGTTCAGGAGTTCACTATCTCCATGAAATCCTTGGGCCTCTCAGCTCATCCAGAGCTCAACATAACCACACATCTGATCTGGTTTTCCTATCACAACAATGGCAAGTCCATGTGGACTTACCTCAAGCAACCAGCAATCAAAACTAAATCATGAAGACCCCATGCTCACACAACTCCTCTCACTGGCATCTTGTTCTCTTTACTATGTGTATTCACTGTTGGTTGAACTACTGTGAGTGAGTGGTCTTTAATGGATCTATCTATATATATATTTTTCCCCTCCAAGAGGTGAAGGAAGACTTTGCCTGAGAAAATATACTATCCTCAGCGTGACTTCTTACAGTCAGTCCCAATTTTAATTTTTGTTCTGATTCTAAGCCTAGCCCTCAATTATGGTTTCTGGTTGCCCTGTGATAGCTACTGGGCATTTGCAAATCCTAGATCAGGCAAATACAGGCATGTCTTCAATTAGTTAGATATTTTGATAGCATAGTAGTCAAGTCCTATTAGTTTTGTTTTGTTTACAACTTTATCTCCAAATGCTTGGTTCTGGTAGTATACTTGTAATTAAGATGTTGGACACAAATAATAATCCTTTTATAAAATAGTACACTCTTTATCATATACATAATATCACAGGTGCATCAAAAACCAAATCTTGGTTCCCAGCCCTAATATCTGACTTTTTTGTACGGAAATTACTTATTAGCAAGAAACAGGCAGGAAATTATTAGAATATAGCACTGAGGTGGGAACATATATTAAATAATCAGGAAAACAGCCCAATACAGCTTTCAAATACTCGGTTGCTTCTTTAATTGATATACTAAAATTTATTATCACTTTTCCCTTCAAGATATTCCATGATATTGTTCCCAGTTTACTTTGAATATGAAGACTTTATATTCATGTTCAGTGGTGGGGAAAAGACCAATCGAACAATAGAGGGTTTCTCTATTTTTCTAATTCTGTTTTTTATTTATTGTATTTTAGTTCTTTTCTTTAAAAAATCTGTTTGATGGATATTTTGATGGCATAGGGCAGAGCTGTCAAATTCCCTGCATCATGTGCTGGCCATGCCCATGTTCATGATTTAGTGAAGGAGGAAAAAGTCCTGATATGTCACATGATGTTGCCATGACAACATAATTTTAAAAGCCAGGCTTAAGGCCATGTCACACTGCCCAATGGATGCAAAAAGGACACAACGGAAGAGAAAAATGTTACATCCGTTGTTATCGTTGTAATCCGCTCTCAGAAGGGGCAAAAATTCTGTCATAATTGAAGCGGATACACGGACGCGGGGAGACGCAGGCGAGATGCAAAAGTGAGAAATGGGACGGAAGCCCAGCGGATGGGCATCCACTTAGGACTCCGGGGAGGAGGCCTTCAGAAAATAGCGGATAGACGGAAGGAAACAACGGATTGCATGGAGCAGATGCCAGCGGATGAGCGGATGCAACGGAAGCCTAGCGGGATGCACAGCGAAGAGCAGAACGGATGCCTGAATTAATTGCGAATGCGGGAGGGTAAGTGCCCGTTGCGCAAAAGCCTCCCGGATATAAAGGGAATGCAGCTTTGCAAGCGTGACAGCATTTACTGGAGGAAAGAACCTGCTGCCGTGGATACATCGAGTTCTTGCCTGCATGTCTCCTTCCAGCTTTCATGCAAGCCTTGCTAGCAGCCTCCCTGACACAGCCTGCCCTCCAGCCAATCCTGGGCAGCCACACCTTCCAGCCTGCTCTTCCAGACTTCCTTCCCAGCCTGCCTCAACAGCCTCCTGGGCAGCTTCTTGCCAGCCTTGGCTGGCAGCCTGCCTTCCAGCCCCTTCCAGCCTTGCTGGCAGCCTGCCTTCCAGCTTCCCTGCCAGCCTTGCTGCCAGCCTGCTTAACCAGCTGACCTTCCAGCCTGCCTTCCAGCTCCCTGCCAGCCTCCTGGGCAGCCTCGCCTTCCAGCCTTGCTGGCAGCCTGCTTCAAGCCCTCCCTGCCAGCCATCTGTCTGCCAGCCTTGGTCTTGCCTTCCTGGCCAGCCGTTCCTGCCAGGCTTCCTAACGGCTTCCTGCCGGCTTCCTGCCAGGCCTTGGTGCCAGCCTTCCTGCCAGCCAGCACCCCACAACCATGGGGAAGAAGTGCAAGCCCTCAGCAACTGCGCCATCCCTGGCACAAGAGGACGTAGCCACCCTCCCGCCCCTGTCCCTGACTCATCTTCTGCTGGGCTTTCTGCTGCTTGGGCTCGCTATTTCTATTGCCTGGAGCTTCTGCTGGAGCTGCTCCTGGCAGTGGTGCTTCTGCTGCGTACTCTGCTGAAGCTGCTCCCTGGTCCTGCTGGTACTGCTGGTCCTCTTGCTCGGTTCTGCTCAGTGCTCGCGTGCTGCTGTGCTCCTGGTGCCTGCTCATGCTGCTGCTGCTGCTACGTGCTCTGGTCTCCTGACCCTGCTGCCGTGCTTACTCTGCTGCTGCTGATCCTGTCTTGCTGCTGCTGCTTCTGCTGCTGATTATGATCCTGCTGGTGATTATGCTGCTGTGAATGTGATAAGATGATTATGTATCCTGCCTGTAGGTGATAGATGCTGATGCTTGCTGCTTGCTGCTGATGATGATGATGCTGTGGTGTGGAGAAGCAGCCTTACAACCTGGGAGCCCCTCTGATAAGGCCCATCTGGTCCTGCAAAGGGAGAAAGAGGCGTATGCAGGACGGGAGAAGGAGGCAATCTCTCATTGAGGGAGGAACACGAGGATGAGGTGCTGGAGTGGCTGAGAGAGAACGACTATCTGTGGCGGAAGGGACACCGAGACTGTACAGGGACACAAGCGGAAGCAGGTCTGCTTGGAGAGAGACGGGCGAGAGTCTGGGCTACCACATCTGATGTGCTCTTCGGCTGGTGGAAGCACATGCACACCTGGTAAAGGAAGCTGCACCCAAAAAATCTGGCCAGGCGCTGGTTAAGCTGACGGAACAGAGAGAACTATCATAGGGCCAAGTGCATGCCCTGGAGGGTGAAGTCCGCCACCGAGGAGCACCAGGAGCCCTACTGTCTACCGTCTCTCTCCTGCAGCCTGTGCGACCGAGTCTTCTTCCAGCCTGAGAGTCAGTCCCTGTCTCCAGCCAGTTTTTGTGGAGCGTGCCACGGCGGAGAACCCCCGGGCAGGTGTGGAGAAGGCATGGTGGAGAGCGATGAGGACTCCCTGGTGTGGTGGGAGAGAGGAGACATCGAGTCCAATGCTGCCAAGCCGCATCCACCCACACCTCCGCCTCCACAGTAAGGAGAGAGAGCCAGCAGCAGGAGGGGCACACTAGCCACAAGTCCTGGGTGAGATCAGGAAACCATCCGCACCAAATAGGTCTTCCTCTCTCCCCATCGAATCCTCTCTCCTCCAACCGCAAGCCCTTCCTCAATTAACGTCAACCAGACCCTCAAGGAGAGTGGCGGATCCCCAGTACCAGGTGGTGAGGAGAGGATCATCACGCTGCTTAACAACCCTTCAGACCACAAGGCAACCTGCTCCCACCCATTCAGGTCTGCTTCTCCACCCCAGGTGATGTCCCTCCCATACCAAGGCTTCCCACGGAGCCCCTCACTACCAGGACTACAGCTCCCTGGAGGTCCACAGCAGCACGACAGCAGCCCTTCCACATACAGGCACAGCATCAGGCGACACCCACGACAGCGATGAGCCACCATCAATGATGCACCCCTTGCTGAAATCCTCACCCGCTGCAGAAGCAGACACCCCACTAACTACTCCTTCCTCATCCACAGCCAAGCCCGGCCTCAGTACATCTGTCCTCAGTACTGGGGCTGACACCGCCATGGCATGGAGGAAGGACCTCTCACATCACGGGGCTGAGCCAGTCTCTGAGACCTTCCTCAACACGAGACCATCCCCTGTTGTCCTCTCTGGGGCCAGGCACCCAGAAAACACTCAGACCAGCACTGCAGCAGCACCCCACCTTCCACAGCAACCTGCACCCTAACACTTAGACTGGGCACACACCTCCGAGTGACCAAGAGGAGGCCAGAGACTGGCTGCCTGGATATTTGTGGACTTTATTTGGACACTTGACTTGGGTCAAGTGTTATTTTACAGCTTGTTATTAATAAAGTTTATCTTTGTTTCACACATTTGCCATTAATTTTTCTATAAAGTCTGGTGGAAACTTTTAGAAATGGTTTAGCCTTTGCATGCTTGTGGGATATGGGTTAAGATGCAGTGGGATGGGAAGGGATACCTGTGGGATGGGAAGGGTACCTGTGGGATGGGTTAAGATAGCTGTGGGATGGGTTAAGATAGCTGTGGGATGGGTTAAGATAGCTGTGGGATGGTTAAGATAGCTGTGGGATGGGAAGGGATACCTGTGGGATGGCAGGGATACCTGTGGGATGGGTTAAGATAGCTGTGGGATTGGGTTATAAGAAGTGGGATGGAAGGGATACCTGTGGGATGGGCAGGGATACCTCTGTGGGATGGGCAGGGATCACTGTGGGATGGGTTAAGATAGCTGTGGGATGGGAAGGGATACCTATGGGATGGGTAATAGTTGGTGGATAGATAAACCTCCAGTGCAAGCATAGTGGGACTGGATGGTCCACCCTCCAATTGCCACCCTACTATGGCCCTTCATTATCAATTACAATGTAAGCATTGATCCACACATTTGAACACAAACACAACTCTTTATTTAAATGCCCTGTTCATTGTAGCAACCAAACATACATGGCCCAATCTCATCCGTGTGATGAGACAGGCCTGAAGGAAGCATCCTTAAAGCATCTATCCATCCTGTCTTGCCCATCCACCGTCTCCAGCTGGGAGTTGCACCAGTGTTCAGGAGGTTGCGCTGCTTCTTCGCCTCACGTGAGCCTCTGTTGGGCCCGTAGCACACCCTCAGTGTCTATAAGGTTTCGCCCTTGCCTCATTTCCCCAGGTCCATGTCCCCATTGCCTTGCTGGAGGTCCACAAGCCTGTTCTGCAAAGACCGGGTAGCAGGTGCGCATGAGATTGGTGCAGGATGCAGCAAGCTCCACGATCCTCTCGTCTGGTCCTCTGGGCGATGCTGCATGTTGGCTAGAAGTACTCTAACCTGTTGGCAAGGATGCCAAAGGCGTTCTCACCACCCGTCTTGCCCTGGACAGCCTGCAAAGTAAAGATCCCTCTCTCACGGTTGAGGTATTTGGAGGTGTATGGCTTCATGAGGTAGGTTGTTAGGGAAGAAGGTGTCATCCCCCAGCATGAAGTAGGCACATCTTGCGTGTCATTGGGCAGCGGTTGGATCTGGGAGCCCACCATGAGAAGTTGCTTTCCAGCCCCTCCTTGAGTGACTGGCATTGTATACCTGGGCAACTTGAAGATGAGCCTGTGGCCTGAAAGCATCGATGTACATGAATCTGTAGTCAGCATCGATCAGTGTGAAGGGTATGAATGCTGAAGAAGCCTTGGAGTTGTGATAAGTGGACCCTGAGTTGCTGAGCTTTGCCAGTCCACGTGCTTCCCATCTATGCTCCAACGGTATGGGGGAAGTTCCACTTCTGAATACCACTGCTCTGCAACATTCTTCCATCCTTCTTGCAGTGGATGGGTACTGAGGAGCTCCTCCTTGTATTCTTCGATGATGGCCTGCACCACTTCTCTGTACAACAAAGCTGATGGTGCGGGTGGCACCCTCGCAGCTGTGCTGCATGCTCCTGTAGGTGGTCCCTGAGTCCAGGTGGCGCAGAGTGAGTGTCACCTTGAGCCCAGGTTCCAGCAGCTGGTCAGGTAAGTTGGTGTTTTGTCTTTGTCAACCTGCGTGTCAGGCGCTGCACAAGTTCATCAAAGAAAGTTCTGGAATGCCCGAGGGTCTTCGCTCCTGAGCTCACCAATCAGCTTGTCGTAAAGTATGTACTGTGCTCTTCTTGCAAACCAATCTTTGAAGCCAGACTTTTTTTTGGGTGCCTCCTTTTCTTCCCATAGTACTGCTCACAGAGACTGTAAGATGGTTTCGCAGTGTTGCAGAAGGATGTTGGCTGCCGAAAGGATTTGTCGGCAAATCCACGGTGGACATGACTGGATGCTGTGGAATAGCAAGAGTCAGATGAAGGCTTCAGAGGTCTGCACAGCTGGGCTGCTGGTCTGAAAAGTGAGATGCAGACGAGTTGCTCCCCCCTTTTTATAGGCATTATAGGTGTCCCTTTGCATCCTCTACGGCATCCTCTAGGCACTCCTCTATGCATCCTTAGATACCGAGAAAGGTCCCTCTGTGAATGTTTTTTCCGTTTTAAATGCTTTGGTTTCCATGTTGCATCTGCTAGGCATCGTTCTGCATCCGTCTCTGTGTCCGGGCAGAATGGAATTGCGCGGATGTGCAAGCACGCACTAGCGGATATAGCGGATGCATAACGGATGCGTAGCGGGATGCGTAGCGGATGCGTATGAACGGACGAATTGGATAACATTTTCCGCGCAAAATTTTTGAAGCAGCCCAAAACTTTTGGAGCGGATGAAACATCCATAAAACGGATGCTGGAAAGACGGATTAAGAGAAGAAGCCAAAACGGAGGCAGTGAGTATCCAATATACATCGCTGAACGGATGGCAAGCTTTTTTGTCCGTTTTACATTCTCTTTGCATCCGTTGGTGCAGTGTGACACGGCCTTTAGTTGTCATAATGGTGTTGGGGAAGCATGAAAGTATTAAATTTAACTTTTGGTTTGTATAAGACTATCAAACAGTATGAAACACCTAAAAGAAAGATTTTTCTTTAGAAAATTTAAAGGATCCCCTGTAAAGTCATGTGTTAAAAATATTCCCCTCTTATATTTTACAACCTTCTAATCTGTAGATATTAGGGATCTCTACAAAAATCCAGATGAACAGTAGAAAAGAAACACAGAAATCCATGACATTGCCCCAGATTTTTGCACTGTAGCTAAGTCACACTGGCCGATGGATGCAAAACGTATGCAGAAAGGACACAGCGGAAGAGCAAATTTTCAGGGGTGGTTCCATCCATTGTCATCCACTCCAAAAAGTGGTGAAAATTTGCATAAACAGAACGGAAAAGAAAGNGCAACGGATGTGAGTTGCAAGGATGCCCAGAGGATGCAGAGAGGATACAATGGACGTTTAACGGATGATAAACGGACATAAAACGTTTGTTGCTTGTATGTCATGGATTTACATCGTACACAGCGGAAAGTTCATCCATTCATAAAGTTTTGTGCAGCTCAAAACTTCTTGAGCGGATGAAATCTCAGTGGACGGATGCTCAAAGGATAGAGCGTATGAAACACGTATGCAGTGAGTACACAACGGATGCATAGCGTTTTCCAATGGATGGCAAACTTTTTTAACGTTTTACATCCTCTTTGCATCCATTGGTGCAGTGTGACATGGGCTTTAGTTAGTCCTGATTGTAGCTTCTTCATAATCTTTTCTAATTTAAATCTTCAACAAACTATACCCAAAGTTTTATTGAATTTTTAAAGCAGAGCTAAGTGTAGTTACAGGGTGACTTAATATGGTGTGTTAATTCAGATGGCCTGGAAGCATGGAGACCCAGGTAGAAGTCCATTACTTTCATCTAAAACACTTCACAAACTGGTAATTTTAGAGGGAAAATGAGAAAATGAAGCACTGGGTATACCATCTTGAATTCCTGAAGAAAAGAAAACAAACAAACAAGATAAATAGCTAAGTTGGTTCTACTTTACTGAAAATGAATAATGATAACCAACTCAACAGACTTGAAAAGGAAATACCTGATTGGTGAATCATACTTCCTTTTCATATGATTTCCTTATTATCATCTTTAAAAAGACAATAAGGAAGACATCCCTTCTTCAGACGAACTTTTCCTGTTCTCTCACTTCTTGCTCTCATATGGAGGCACTCTAACTGCCACTTGTCCTAGAGTGCAGCAAAAGGTTCCAAAGTAATCATTATTTATTGTTAAGCTTTAATTATATTTTTTCCTTAAAGCCAAGATCATGTTTGCATGTTCATGTTTTCAACCCTTAAAGTTGCTCTCTTTATATTAATCACACATGGATCACTAGCCACTGTTTTTATAGTCTTGGAGATACCTCTGTCCACCACAGCAGAAAGGTGGTGCATTGTTTTTTACTGTGTTAAGATGGAAATAAATATACCTAGTGTCACTAAAAAAACTCCCAGTCCATCCATCTCTCCAGGCCTCAATTATCTTACATCATTATTCTATTCACTTGAGTTTGGCACCATCGATAGTCCCTACCTACCAAAGGTTTACCCACTCAGGGGTTAAAGGGATATCTATTGATCTTGACTGAGAACTATGTAGATGCTTAATGGTCCTTTATTTCCTGTAAAGCATGTGCAGAATACAAGTTTAAGAGCTTACACCACTTTGCAAAAGATCTAACGCAACAGCTCCAGGAAATAATGGTAAACAGCAACACTAAATGTATATTAGATTCTTGCTAAACCAATGCAGTGGCATACCATTTGTTATAGCACAATTCAACAATCAGTTTTACTTGAAAAGTGGTTTATTTAACTGGGTCTGTTATGTTCTCTGTGATATTTGCTGGAAGCTCATGCTGAGATGAAGTTTGTAGAAAAAAAAAGATGTACAATTCAAAAGGTCAGCAGGTGACCTCCATGTTCCGACTTTACCAATAAGTAAGTAATTTCTGGTCTTCTTCTGATTGTTTCTAGCAATAATAGAAATGTACAAGCAGTTGTACATTTATTTTGATTTAGGTGTATTTTTTTTTCTTTTTACAAATCCTGATTACTTTGGCTATCCAATAATAAGATATAAGAATTTCCTCTCTGTGTAGAATTCAAGGATTTTCTTACCTCTTGCTGCTTTTAATTCTTTTCATTTAGACTGTTTTTATTTGGTATGGCTTGTATTAGATTAAAATTGCCAATATTTTTTAAAAAAGTTTATCATTATTTTGTGTCTGATATGTATATCAAGGGAATGATAGAAAAAAACACCAGTCTATGTAAAAATATAAGGGCAATCCATTTGAATAAAATTAGTGTTGTATGTTTATATCACTTATATTAATAAAAGCCATTTGATTAATTGTTTTGGATTGAATTATTAAACTGAAACATGATATTTTTCTTTCAGAAATTTAAACAACAGGATATTTGTTTGACCATTTGATAAAGCTCTTTGCCCCTTTCTTCCACATTATAAAATCGTATTATTTTTCTGAGTGACTAGTTTGCAATTTATGAACTAGACATTTTACCCATGCACATAAGAGAATTCTCCTCTGGCTGGCTGGCTTTCAAACAAAGAAAAAGAGGAGGAACATTGTTTCCACTTCATGGGAATAAAGGGAAATCAATCTCCAGTCTCTCTAAACTGGACCTCTTCTGATTTCTACCTGGGATCCTAATTATTCTAAGATGGATCCTAATTATTCTAAGACTCCAGGTTTAGGAACTTGTCCCTTCCAGCCAGGACTTATTTTTTGTCTCCCAGTTGGAGATCAGTTGTACATGCTGTTTTCTAAATTGTTCCTCAGTTAGTAACCTAAAATGGGCCAAGTTCTAACAAGGATAGAAACAAAGATTCATTCTCATTATAAGGGACAGTCTATGCTACCATGCGATGGCTCTACAGTTGAAGATACTGAACTTCTTAGTTGGAAAGTTGACACCCAGCTGTTATTTTTTTTTCTGACAATCAAGACAGGGGTATCCACTGGAAATGGGGGATGGAAAGATTTTAAAAAGGCAACATGGCAGACACAGCCATGTAGGATGATCCCCCTTTTTAAGTGTGTCATGATACAATTAAAAAACAAAGTAGGGATTGGTTACAGCTGCCATCTTATCTTTTTTTACCTCACCATGAAAAACTCCTGACCCAAACCGCTATCAATATTAATCACAAGTGCAGTTTGTGTTTAACTTGGGAAAATGACATCAGACTCCTTCTGTCTTTTGTAGTGTGACATTGGACACCCAAAGACATGTTGTACGAGATGACCAGGATGAGTCTGAGGGAGGGGTCAAGCTCATCATCAGTTTGGAGTTTCTTTGTGCCCACAAGAGATCTAAGTCCAACCCTCCTTGAATTCCATGAATCTACTATCAATTTGCCTTTTAATAATTCTGGGTTCTGATTTCCTGCACCTGACACATTAGGTTTTATTGGTAATATCTACAGGCTGCTCAGAGAGTCCTTCTTACAAAGAGATAGAGCCAAAATAGTTGTTCTCATTATATTTGAAAAATCTGTTAATTTTCCATCTATGGTATGACTCATACCCATTTTTTTTTAAAGGGGAAGGATTGCTTTGGTATATAGACCCAAATCATTGAAGCAATTCTCTTATCCCAATTCTTTAAAGTCTTTTCAAAGAAAATATGGTCAGAGGAAAGAGGCAATGTCAGAAATAGCAACAATAATCTTACACATCATTTTATTGATTCAGTGTTAGGTTCATATTCCAACTTTCTCCAGAAACCCAAATATAAGAAGAATCACCAGGGTTAGCAACATATTACTTTGTCCCATAGTATAATATGGAAATAATGCATTATAATTCTGGCCTATGTCCTTCCCATCCTTGCTTGCTTGCTTGCTTTCATCACGTTTATTTTATTTCATTACAATAGTTGCTGTTCCTGTCTAACTGTTTGGAATATATTTTGAAGGCAACATGGGCTAAAATAGGATAGAGATTTACTCCCTCCCTATCTCACAGATAAAAACCATGGCATTGGTAGAAGTTTAGTCCACTCCTGATTAGAATTGGAAGAGGTGAACTTCAATTAGCACTTGCACTTTGGGCAGAATTTTTATAAGGGTCATAGTGGGATAACAAGGGTTAAACTGTATTTCTTTCTATGCTGGAAGTTGCTCTTAAGTTTCCATTAAAAATCAAAGCTTTTTTTAAAACAACAACTGTTTGTTGTTAGTTAGACTATTAAAGAAACACACAATTAAACCCTGAGAATAATTATGTTTTTCCAGCAAACACTGCTTTGGATAGAAATTTCAGTATGGGTTGTAAAAAACATAAGACAGAAAAAATGTTTATTGCACTAAACCCCAGAAATTCATTTGAAACAGCTGGAGTTTTTGTTTTCAATTGTTACTTGAAATGTGTTTTTAATGACATTACCATACTCTTATTTTTAAAAACAAATTGAAAATTACATTTTCATTATCTGTTAACTGCATTTCAAACATTTTCCCCATTGTTTTGTTAAAACAGTGTATATAAATACTGGAAATAAATACTAGATATTTCTGAATGTGTGTGTGTTGCTGCTATGTGTTGGAAAACAAATGAACATCATCCCAACCAAAGGAAATGCATCACTAAGAAATGAGGACAAAAGAAGGAATTAGTCTGGTGAAATCTGAGAAATAATGACTACAATTTTGGTATAAATACTTTTTATCGACTTATAGGGCAGGCCACTGAAGTACATGACCCGTGGACCTGCTATGGATCATTGGATGAGAGCCAGATTGGTGTAGTGAGGCACCAGACAAGAAACCAAAAGCCCATGAGATCTCGTCCCACTTTGGACATAAAGACAGCCAGGTAACCTTGGGCCATTCATTCTCTCTCTGTTCTATGAGACAAGCAGTGGTAGTCTAAAACCTTGCCAAGAAAATTGCAGGAACTAGTCCAAAAGTTGCCCGGAATCAAAACTGATTCAGAAACACAAATCTGTATGTCTTTCTATTACTGGGAAGCTTCAAAGCTGCTATTCTTTCCACTTGCACTGTTAGAAAGTGCATTGGCCAGTTATTCAGACTACAATGGCAATTCCTGCGAATGTAGGAATTTATCTGGATGATCCCTAGGTGTCAGCAAGATCCAATAGAGCCCGCAAAACCCAGGACCCCTGGCTTCTTCATAATTTTGAGCAAGGTTCCACAAGATCATCAATTTTTCAATCTTCCATAAAATGGAAGCTTCCATGAAAGTTTCCAAGGTCCTTCTGAGAACTGAAGAAGTTGTGAATAATTGTGGGTGGAGTAGAAACAGAATGAGGGAGGGAAACATAGTTTATCCAGAATAGAGTCATTCAAACATGCAGAAAAAAATGAGCTTATATTGTACAACTCTATTCTTCCAGCAGCCATTTTGTGATGAGAACTACAATACTTCTCAACATTTGAAATGTAGATGTTGGCCCAAAACATACTTAATTATTTAAAACAGGGCTGTGTTTGCCTGTAGCAAATTTAAAAAATTGTGGAATATGTAGATTTTGGAAGAGAACTGTGAAATGTGTCTTATCTATAAGTTAGAAATATAGTCCATCTCAATTTTCAGAAAGTTTCAAATAGTTTTGAAGTATAATAGATACCAAAGGAATGAAGAAAACTTCAACCTTCTCAAGTTTAGCAAAGACTAATTATTTTTGACAGAGTTTTCTGCAGGTCTGGTCTCAAAAAGTCGTGATGGCAGTTGTGATGCACATAAAAAGGGGTAGGGTCTGATCATGCAGTTTTCACTGACGACATTTCTCACATCCCTGTGTGGATACCTGGTATTGTATTTATAAGTTAGAATTAAATGTATGCCAGTTAGCAATTTTTTTAAAAATCCATTACAATATACTCATTATTTTTTTAATTTTATATTTGTTATTAATTGCTCAGAATATGATGCTCATTAACATCTCAGTAAAGGAAATCTTCACTTGGTAATAGAATAGCTATATAATTTTGAGTAAATTGGTGCTAGAACTACAAAGATATTTATGAAATTTCTGAGTCCAATTCTAGTCTTTCAAAGCCCTTCATGGCAGGGGCCAAGTTATCTCTCCCCAATTTTATCACCTCATTAGGTCTAATAGAGAGAACATACTACGGGTTCCATCTACAAAAGATTTATATTAGGTGGGTCTCAGCAGGCAGGACTTCTTCTCTGTGGCACCCATCTTTCGGAATATTCTCTCCTGCCTCCCATCCCCAGTTAAGTTTGTTCCATCTCTGTTAGTGTTCAGGAGACACTTCAAGATCTGGTTGTTTTCAGGAAACCAGTGACTTCTTAAAGTGTCCCCCATATTTCTTTCTCCATTTGCGGTTTGTAAGTTATACTTTTTAGTCTTTTTAATATTTAATAAAGATCACTTATATTTTATCATGAATGTTTTATAATGACTATTCTTATATTGTGTTTTTAATGCTATTGTTATATAACACAGTTGGCGCCTGCTTGGCTGCAGGAGTTGCCGGAAGATCTTGCAGTGCAAAGATCAA
>BHFT01007772.1:0-36466 GCA_004320025.1 Laticauda laticaudata | reverse complement strand
TTGGAAACATTCTTTATCTGAGGTTTGCCATCCAAGATTGGAACATTCCTGCAATTACAACTCTACAATTGTCCTTACCGCTCTCTGTATGGACCTTCTATCTGAGGCACTGCTACCACCAAACCAAACAATGATGCAGTTTGTTAAAACACTCTCAATAATGCCTCTATAAAAAGTGACCAGGACAGAAGGAGAAAGATATGTTCTCCTCATCTGATGCAGGAAATGCAGATGCTGGTTTACACACTTCACTAAAGATAACATTTGAAGAGACCAAGTCAGATTGTTAGTTATCTGCACCCCGAGATACTTAATACTGTTGACTATCTCCAAAGCTGTATTGATACAAAGTGGAGTATGACTATACTGGCTCTTTTAAAATCAACAATGGCCTCCTTTGTTTTGTTAACATTCAAAACCAGGTTATTTTTATTGTATCAGTCCACCAGAACTTTCATTTCCTCCCTAGAAGAATTTTCATTGTCATCCCCAAAAAACTCACCACTGCCATATCATTCACATGCTTCATAATATGTTTCATAGCAGACTTGGCAAAGCAGTCATGGGTCATCGAGGTGAACTGTAACAGATTCAAGATACAGCCTTGTCAGGAACTCAAGGAGATGGAATCAGAAACTTTTCTTCCAACTTGCACAAATTGGAAGCTATCAATAAGAAAATCCAGTATCCAATTTAATTACATAAAGAAGTATTAAAACCTAATAGGCACATTTGTTCACCAAATGCTGTGGAATAATTATGTAGAACACCAAACTAAAATCAACAAACAGCATTTGCACATGAGTATTTTTCTCCTCCTGGTGTGCCAAACTAAGATGAAGCACACAAGAAAGTGCTTGGACATGGTTATCTTGACATGATTTGGCCCATCTTTTCAGTTATCTAGGATCTTTTCATCTTCAAGCTGGTGTCGACACATATCCTTCCTTCTGGCCTCAAGGCATTTTGCCCCATCAACATTTGCTATTTTGTTTAGTTTCTGGTCTCAAAACCTACCAACCAGCTCTGCAAAGTAAGAGAAGATAAATTTGACAACGAGTTAGTAAGTCACTTCTGAGTAGGGCACAATGGTGCAGTGGGAGAAATTGCTACATGCCCCACCAACTGTCAAGCTTTTTGGGGGGTTTTCAATGCCCATCACTTGTCATCCATTTTACAAGCTGTGGGATGGGTAGAGTGGAGGGAGATATTTTTAAACACAGAGCCAAATCCAGTTTAACTCTTATCAATTTAAAGTGCATATTTTAAGAGTTAATGCCTTAAAAGCTTCAAATATTGTTTTCCATATAAACTGTCCTAAGTTCAGAAATTAATATTGAAGATATACTCACTGATGACACATACACAAAATGTCAAAATAATACTGTCAGGAGACATACACTTTGGAAATCTCTCCATGTCTGGGAATACTTTATCATCTGATGACTTCAGACCTATCTTTTCAGGACTTTAAAAAACCTTGTAGAATTTTTGATTCCCACCCCCTGCTTTGATTAGCTGAACCTTCTGTCAATTGGATGCTTTGCAAAATCATCAGTGGCTCCTCCCACTGGCTATTTTGAGTTTTATGATTTCATTATTTTTATCACTTATTAATTGCTACTTATTTGGTATATCGATTGTTGGAAGCTGTCTTGAGCAGATTGCAATCCTTTAAGCCTACCTAATTTTACTTCATAAACACATGCTTTAATTCTAAGATTTGTTTTTTTTAAAAAAAATACTTCTTAGGAAGACTGCTTCATTTCATCTTTTATTCAGAACTAAACTATACCATCAAGGAGAAAATACATACTTTTACAGGACATATACAGTCCTTGAATCTTATTCTCATGTTCTATGTCATTCTTAAAAGTGCACTGCGGAAATTCAGATACAAAACAGAACTAATTTCTTGCTAATTTTTGATAATACAATTCCCCCCCATTGCAAAAATAAAGAGCAGCCAGAAAATTGTTGAGTCTGATACATATCCTTTTTCCAAGCTGGCTATTCCAAGCAAGGATAGAAATGAGAGAATTAAAGTGGATGAAGGTGCCCATTGAAAGAAGAAAAATATGTTCTTCCTTTTTTTAATCACAACCAGAAATCTCCTTTTGAAATATTGATTTGTTTTGTTTCTCTAGAAAGTAACAAGTTGCAAGGTAAGGTAACAAGAATTACTCATGGCAAAACAGGGACTGGAATCCAGGTCTGTGTATATAAATTTTGGCAGGTGGGAGATAGATTGGTCATTATTCTGGAAAAAAAAAGATTAGGTATTGCATCCTGAACTTTGATCTTTCAGGGAAGTGAACTCAGTGGTTTTTTTCCCCTGTTCTATTTTCCTGAATTAAGCTCTTGCCCTCAATAGTAGTGGAGGGACATATCAACCAGGTAGCTAATGCTCTTGGCTTAACCTAAAGCTCTTAGGCTGCATTCTACAGTTTGTAAGAGACCTGTTAAAAATAGAAATTGTTTGTGTGCCTGATTATTTCCCAAGAGTTTGAAATGTTACTTATAAAAAGAAGAAACTTGGATTCATGAACATGATTGTATTATTCACTTTTTAGTGGGGTTGGAATTTACAGGGCTTTAGAGTAAACCCTTGATATCTGATATTGCCCATCTTGAAAAAAATCATTTCCTCTTCCCATATTTCTTCTTAAGAATAATTTAATACTTCTTTTATGTGCCATGTCCTCATACTTTTCTGAAGAGCCATGGTGGCACAGTAGTTAGTTAGAATGCAGACTGATTCTGCCAGGAGTTAAATCCTGACTGGCTCAAAGTTGACTCAACTTTCCATCTTTCCATGGTCAGTAAAATGAGGAGCCAAATTGTTGGGAGCAATATGCTAGCTCTGTAAACTGCTTAAACAGTGCTTTAAAGCACTATGAAGTGTTATATAAGTCTACATACTATTGCTACTCCTGTTTTCTGGCAATTTATTACTTAAAAATGTGATTCCCAAAGGAAAAAAACTAGAATCAATGCATTGTCTCAACGTATTCATCATAAATATACCAGATTCATGTTGAAGGAAAATGTTCAAGCTTCTGATTGTTAGTGCTGCCTTGACTGCAATGCATTCAGGAGAAATAGCAATTTCAGGAAAGTAGTATCATCTACTTTTAAAAAAAGACCATTAATCATTGTACTTGATATTTGACTCTAAATCAAATATCTTTCTTTCTCCAAAGAAAAGGGATCTGGATCCTTCTTCCAGTTTCTCATCAAAATAAATCTAACACCCTTATGCAGAATAGTTACTTCTCTTTGTATTACTTCCCAGCCCAAATTCATGATAATGATATCTGTGCTCTTTTCTTTCTCAAGGACTCATTCCTATACCATTATTGACACTTTCCAATCAATATGTTTAAGAGCTTATTTTTTTTCTCTTCCCAGATCAAATGCAAGAGTGATTTGTATGTTTACCTTGATAATATAAACTTGTCTCTTTAAGGTGACAGCAAATGGTCCAATCAGAAGTGGCAAGACTAAGTGCAGAAAATACAGCAAGCCATCTCAGGCTCCCTTAACTATAAAATCAATGAGTTTATGCTCAACTGAACGATAAGAAATACTCATGAAATGTCCAAGGGTGAATCAGGGTGGTTGGGTTACCAAGTTCCTTTCTCCACTAAGTGCAAAGCGCATGGGTAATGAGACCTTTCCACATCATCAAAGGCAAGGAAAATATTTATCAGTTTAATATTGTGTCCACTTTCCTCTATTTCTGTATCTAAATATCTCTTTTGATTATTGGTCCCCTTTCATTGTCTTTCTTTTAAATATTTTTCTCTCTTTAATTATAAATATAAACAAAGGAATAACACTTCCACTATCTTGAAAATATGATTGCTGAGTTTGATTGCAGAATTACTCTTAATCTGTCTGCTATCCTTTCTTTTCCTTCTTGAGTTCTATGGAAACTGACACAGGAAGCCTTAAAGATATATGTTGTTGTTGTTGTTGTTGTTGTTGTTGTTATATGGCTCCATTTTATTTATTTTACCTGCAATATTATTACTCCTATTGTTATTAAATCATCAACACCATCCATAGCTAGAAAGGTCCTGCATTCTAATTGTACTGGCTGGCATATAACCTCATTCTTAAAATCTATTGTAGAAACTTTAGTGCTCATGTTGTTCCTTCTTTTGTACAAGAAAAAAAAGTCAATGTCGCTTATTACTTGCAAAGGTGGTAAGTTAGAGGAACAGGAATACGCATTGCATTCTTATGCAATTTTGCAGCATAATCGTATATAATTATAAATCAAACATGGCAGTGTTTACACAGCAAGAAAGGCAAAGTGAGACATAGACATATAGCTCATGCCATCTTCCACTAAATAATTTTAATTGGACAAGCACTATGATTCTGTATAACTGTAATTCCAGTGAAATTAAATTTCTTTATGATACACTATTTCAATAAGCTTGTGAATATGGGAAATATGGGTGCTACCTCAGGAAAATTAGCAAAGTAAATATTCCAAGAAAGTTTTTTTATCAGTTTTCTCATTTCCCAACTTTGCAAGCAAATATAGGATCAGTTTTCATGAAGGAATAATGCTATCAGTGATAGCCTTGTTACAACTGATGGATGCTGTAGTCACTCTCCTTCAGCCTAGGAAGCAGGCAATGGCAAAGCATTACCATTAACTAAATCAAAGGAACTGTTCTGTATGCCACTCTTTCTGATTGGCCGAAAAGGCCACTCACGGATTGGTTATTTAAGAACCAATCCGGGAAGCCCGCCAAACGGTGGGAACAGTCAAAAGAGTGTCATTGGCCACAAGCCGCAGGCAAGCCACTATAAAAAGGGCTGTCGCAGCTTGGGCTGTTGTTCTGTATACTTTTATTGTGTAAGTTTAATAAATAGTTGTTGTTTGGAACCCAGTCTCACGCGCTTCTTTCCAGACAGAACACTGGCGACGAAGGTGGGATCGTCATAGAACATAGAAAGGTGAGACGCGCAAGCACCGTGGTGAGTCTGAAACTGACCGCAGGAAAGATGGCTTGTAGAATGCGCGCTCACCCTGCCACCAAATTCAATCCTGAAGGAAGATTGGGAATCATATATCGATTGCTTTCTTAAGGTGTTTCGAGAGCAACGAAAAGGAAGAAATCTCGACCAAAGGAATGGGGCCTTGTTTCCTTACAGCAACGCAGACGCAGCCGTCTTTAAAATGGTGAAGGCGCTGGCGAAACCCATGAGAATGTCAACAGATGACTTGGTCCGGACCTATAATCAGAATGCTCCAAGCACACAAAGCAATTGGTAGGTCGTCGAATTTAATCAAAGGCAGCGAATTCGTATAAAGGGGGACGCAGAAGGAGGATGAAATGATCGGAGATTTTGTAGAAGACCTTGAGACACATCGGAGGATACCTGTGAGTTCTAACTGGACAAGGCGGCATGAGGGACCATCGTGTCCTTGTCCTGAAGGACGCTACCTGCCTTCAGAGCAACCCCTGAATAGGCCAAACATCAACCATGGCTGATGCCCATTGCAGAGGCACTGCCACCAAAGCAGCTAAAAAAGTCAGCAGCACCCCATGAGGCAAATGAACTGCAATTCCAGACCTGCCAACCCAACCGCAGGGAGAACGAAGGGCAGACAACCCACTTACGAAACATCGAATTTTGAACTCTATTTCCAAGATAATAGATGGTGCGAAAAGAGGAGGAATCACCGGAGTTTTCAAATGGTGCAGGTTGCGGAGGCAACCCAACCCACGAGCTGAAATGCAAGTTCCTTACGGCAATCTGGGCAGGGCTTGTAAGAAAAGGGGCACAATCAAAAGGGTCCTGCCACAACAAAAAGAGCTATAGTCCAAAAAAGACGCAGCAAGCACTCCCCCGAACTTGAAGAAGAGCAAGCCGGCAGCAGATGAACCCGTAACAAGAGAACCGGTGACAGGGAAGAAAATGCATGCAGACATGTCACCATTTGCAATGCCAGGGTGAGAGTGAAAGAAGGTTTCAGATAGAGGTGAGGCTCGAGGGAAGGCCCTAGTGAGATGGAAGTCGAGCTCAGGGTTCATTCCTAAACCCATGGTATCCTGTGAATTACCATTCTGGCACCTAATACCCGAACATTAAACAGAGAGAAACTACAGAAACAAAGAACTAGTGTTAAAAGACTACCAGGGGAATTGATCCCCGGTTAGTCAGGCCTATCGGACATTCCTTCATCGAAAAATTAAAAACCCGCCGAAATCTTGCCTTTCACCATCGTCAACTGAGACCATGCCCTATATCTGCGAGGGATCAAATGGTTCGGTCGACCCCTGGAATCCAGGGATGACCGGGATCACCCACATTGCCACAGCCAACTGGGAGGAGAGCCTGCTAGCAAGAATTCCCAAGTATGGTTGTTCGACGGGACTCTAGGCAAGTACAAAGGTAACCAATTTCATTTAGCCTAGACCCGAAAATAGCCCCCATGCGCGTTTAAAGGCCAGACATGTCTCAATTGCAGACATTAAGCAAAAATTGACGAAGAACAACTGAATAAATTTCAGAGCCAATCGACCGACGCCAAGGTGGGTAAAACACCCAATCGTCACACCTGATGAAGCCAGATGGGTCCCAGTGCGCATCTGCAGAGACTATAAGAGCAACCCTGAACCATGCGCTCCAAGCAAGTGCAACACCCAGTTTACCCCGGTAGTGCAACATTTACTGCACTTGCTCGGGGGAGGAAATTTTTTTGCGAAGCTTGACCGTTGCACAGCGTATCAAAACGTACCCGTTGATCCCATTACAGGCAGAGGCCATAGACTATTGTAACACGAGGGGCATTCAAGTGTAACCGCCTCCAATTCGGCGTTAGCGTTGCCCCAGGCATGTTCCAAAGCCTCATGGAACGCCTGCTAAACGGAATCAAAGGTATCGTTCCTTACTTTGACGATGTACTGGTTTCAGCAAAAAATGCCAACCAGCTAGAGACCAGATTAAGAGAAGTGTTAACAAGATTAAGGAAATCAGACCTCAAAGTAAAAAGAGAGAAGTGTGAATTAGCCACCAACCAGGTCAAGTTTTGGGGCTGTTTAATCGATGAACAAGGCATTCACCACACTGAGAAAAAAGTGAAGGCTATAGAAGACACTCCTAGGCCCAGGAACAAAACTGAGCTTCAAACATTCCTAGGCCTCATAAATTTTTACAACATGTTTCGGCCCCATAAGGCAACAATAGCAGAACCCCTACATCAACTGCTAAATAAAAAAACCATTTGGACATGGGGCCACCGGGAACAAAAAGCTTTCCAGGGTATCAAAGATCTATTAACATCCAACACCGTTCTCATCCAGTATAGCAATAGCCTGCCCTTGACTGTCAACTGTGATGCAGCACCTTTTGGGGTCGGCACCATCCTGAGCCACCAATCTGGGAAGCCCGTCAAACGGTGGGAACAGTCAAAAGAGTGTCATTGGCCACAAACCGCAGGCAAGCCGCTATAAAAAGGGCTGCCGCGGCTTGTTCCATATATTTTTATTGTGCAATTTTAATAAATAGTTGTTGTTTGGAACCCGGTCTCACGCGCTTCTTTCTGGACGGAACAGGAACCAAAAAAAATATCCCCAGTGTAAATCCAAGTAAACCACATTACCACAATTAAATCTTGATATAATGGCAGCCTGATTGCCAAGACTTCCTATTTGATAAAGCATGGATTATCTGAAGCTGGACAAAAATTCCACTGGTGACAGCCCCCACCATTGGTCAAATAAAAGTTTTCAATCCAGGAGGATCCTCAAGTTATGGACATGCACCCTTAGGATAAATAAAGCACAGCCCTCAGTAAGTGCCATGGTCAGACAAGTGAGCATTTGGACAAACACCAAATAACTCTTGCTAGAACTGAAAATCAATTTATTGCATCTCCTTCACTTCCTGACTGTGCCAGACATTGAGCAAGAACAACTCCATATTTCCAGTATTGCAGGAGGAGTCTGCAGCTCAACTGCTTCTTCCTCATAGCTACACTTTGGAACCAATCACTCTGGTAGAAGCAAAACCAGCCCAGAAGGATCCAGAGTATGAAGTGTCACTGAGATATCCAGTAAGATTCTATTTCCAAGTCCTGGGAGAGGCAATTTGCATACTATGGCATAATCTAGTTTGGTCTGCAAAAATTACAGATCCCCAAAACATTGCTACAAGAGACCTTATTTGAAGCAAACCAATTTTCTTAAATGTTCCAATGACTTTACAGTGTTGTCATTCAAATCAAAATACTTGGGATGATCTTCTATCCTTGTAGATAACAAAGGCAGCTTTGTGATTAATTGCATCTTGATTCCATTCAACAGACAGGAGTGTCTGCAAGAATAGTTAATGGCTGCTGCCTGGTTTATTGCAATCCTATTTTTTTTTTCCAAACCTGATTAGCAATTGAATCCTGAGAACTGATTGATGGATCCACAGTTTCTTTACATGGCGATAAACATATTCCAAAATAGAATATACATATTTTTACTTTAAAAATAACAGCATCACTGATGTATTGGGGAAAGGAAATAATTATTTACATATAAAATTAAGGGACATCAGAACCTTAAGAAACCTTATCAGATTGCCTATGTGCACAATGTTTTTATTATTATTTTTAATTCTAAAAAGATATGATGAAACTTTTCCTTTACATATGCTCATGTTATTGGGAGGAGTCATGTTTTGCATATCAATGTGGGTACAGAAAACATAATACAATAAAAAAACCTACCCACTATACTGTATAACTTTTCAAATTGACTTTAAAACAATATTCAGAGATTGATGAGACCACTCTCTCCCTCCCTCCTTCTCTCTCTCTCTCTCTCTCTCTCTCTCTCTCTCTCTCTCTCTCTCTCTCTCTCTCNTCTCTCTCTCTCACACACACACACACACACACACACACACACACACACACACACTGTGTATATATATTTGAAATGCCGTTTCACCTAACCTCATTGGGTAGCTTGAGTGGTTTGGACACTGGGTAGGTTAGCAAGCCCATGTTCGAGATCCGGGATCGGCTACAAGGTGAAGCTAAGCTCTCATCCTTCACCCCAGCTGTGCATCTCCAGTGGAATGGTAACTGCTAATCCTTTCAGCTAGGAAGATTGAACCTTGGCGCTTGGTGCCATTTTTAGAGTCCTTTCATAAATTGTAGACCTTTGAAGGAGAAAATCTTTTCAAAACAGGGAAACATCTCCATTCTGAAAACAAACAAGAAGCCCCAAAAGATGGTAAACAATAATTTGAAAGATCAATAATGGTTACTTTTATTCCTACATCTAATTCTCCTATCTGTATGACTGCATGAACGCTGCCTAGGTGACTTTGGCCCAGTCACTCTCTCAGCCAAAATCATCTCACATGGTTACTGTCAGGAGAGAGAATAAGAAAAGGAAGGAGTTTTAGGTATGTTTACAAACAATATCTGTATCTATACTGAGAGAGAGGAGAGAGGGATGGAGGGAAGGAGAGGGAGAGGATAGATAAATTTTGAAACAAAAAAGCATGGGGGGAAAAACCCTTATTTTCTACAAATAACCTTGCAGTAGTCAAGCTTTTTACTTTCCTACGTGAAAGTATTCCCCATTTCAAAATGAACTTGTGATTTAAAATAAAAAACAGCTTGAAAAATTTGCACATGTTGTATTGATCTTTTCAGCTAAAGTAGCCTTTTGTATATATTTTTTCAAAGGCTGCATTTTTGTACTTATTTCTCTGCATTTTCATCTAATGTAAAGTGTATTTGTGTACCTTTTCTACAATTGTCCATTTTTAAAAAATAGTAATCTGCAATGTCAGTGATAAAGAAGTGCACATTTAAATTTAAGATATGCTTATGATTTGTGGTTTGGGTGATTTGAAAAAAAATCAACAATAGAAAAAATAGGTTTTTGTAATTATAGAGTAAAGGGTTTTTTTTTTTTTGTAAACATTATTTGGTGTAAAGGAAATTGGAAGCTTCTACTTTCTTCCTTTTTTAAATTCTTTCTGTAGTCCGTCCTTCCTTCCTTCTTTCCTCTTCCCTCCCTTCCTTTGTCCTTCTGTTTGTCTGTCTTTATTAAGTTCGGTTAGTTTTTATGGATTTTGTAAAACTTTAATAAAAACATATTTAAAAAAGAAAACAAAATGTGATTTTATTATCAAGATGAAGATGAATAGTCCTGAAGACAACCAGAACTCTAAGACCGCTGAAATGCTGTATGTTAGGATAGACATAAGACATCATAAGCCTTAATAAGACCACACCTAGAGTACGGCATCCAGTTCTCTTCACCGCATTACAAAAAGATGTTGAGACTCTAGAAAAAGTACAAAGAAGAGCAATAAGGATGATTAGGGGACAGGAGACTAAAACATATGAAGAATGGTTACAGGAATTGGGTTTGGCTCGTCTAGTAAAGAGAAGGACCAGGGCAGACATGATAGCAGTCTTCTAATATTTGAGGGGCTGCCACAGAGAGGAAGGGATCAAGCTATTTTCTTAAGCACTTGTAGGCCAGACAAGGAATAATGGATGGAAACTGAACAAGGAGAGATTTAACCTGGAAATAAGAAAAAATTTTCTGACAGTGAGAACAATCAACCAATGTTGATTGTTCAACCAATGGAACAGCTTGCCCTCAGAAGTTGTGGGACCGCCATCACTTAAGACTTTCAAGAAGAGATTGGACTGTCATCTGTCAGAAATGGTATAGGGTCTCCTGCTTGGGTGGAGGGTTGGACTAGATGACCTACAAGGTCCCTTCCAACTCTTATCTGACATCTGAAACCATTTTAATTTTAGTCATTAGTTAACTAAAATTACAAAACCTGTCCTATAGATTTGAAGAAATCAATGAAAATATATCTCTATGGGCATCTAAAATACTCAACTAGAACAACAAAGATAAAAATAATGGCAGCATATATCTAAAAATAGGATGAGGGAATCACTATCTGCCATCCAAAACAAAATTAAATAGATGTACATCCCACAAACAAGGAAATAGCTCAGTCACCACTTGCCTTATAAGTGCACTGTTAATCAAAAACAATTTATGCAATTAGTATGCAACTAAAGAGTCGGAGTGTTTTTGTTTATATTTTGTTTATATCTTTATAGGTTTATAGATAGACATGCATATATATTAAATCTGAATTAAACTTGGGCATGTGTGGTTAAATAACTAAAATATGTATGTGATTGCCTATCTTATTAGTATGCATTTACTACAACTGAATACTTAAGCTAAGTAATTAAATATGTAAATGGACATTTGGAAATGTGAATGGAAATTTGTACACAAAATTATAATACCTGTTCTGGTTATGCATTGACAGTAATTGTGTGCTTCCACTAGGCTTGAATTAATGTCTACTCAGCATCTGAACTTTTGCAAGAATGTATAGTTGGCAACTATTCCATGGACTACGTAGGTCACTCATGATAAGCAGGGATTTTGCCCATTGTATTGCCTTCCCAGTCTTCCTAGAAAGAGAGCACTGGAGGAATCATTGAAAGCTGCATATGGTGCTGAAAGATACAGATGAAAGCAATGGATAGCATTTTTTTAAAAAACCTGTTAAAAGTCCCAAGAGTTTGTTCAGATGTTGCTTGCATTCCATAATATTTGCATGTTTGAAGCTTGCTTGTTGAACTCCAAAAGCCATTTAAATATGAAATGCACACTCATCAACATCAGTTATGAATATTACAACAGATGAGTAATATGTCAAAGTAGATTTTTTTTAAAAAAAATGGAGGGATCTCGTGAAACAATGCAAAACTAAGGGAGAAGCATATTTCTTATTGCTGGAGAAAGGCAGGTATTTGCAAAACAAGAAAGTGGGGCATATTATTCCCAATTTTTCCATAGGATGCCAAAATGGAATGAAATGGAGGGAGAAGATTATCTCCATAAAATGCACTTATAGACTGAGATATAGTTCAACATTGCCTCTATATTTTTCTGATGCCAAATAGGGAAGTCAGATTGACCACCAGAATGGACAAGCAAAGCTATTGGGGCACAATACAGAAAAACTAAGACAGTTATTTGGAAGAGAGTGGAAAACTTAGATATGCCTTCTAATTCTTCAGTGAAATTGTAAGATAGAGAACATTTAATATTTTTACCTATTGCAATTTGTTATGAAAGTCATTCTCTCATTATTAAAAAGAAACATCCCCTGCATGTTCTCAAAGATGTGGTAGGATTTAGCCAGAGAAATTAGCTATGCCTGAATATCTTGTCTAATTTTGTGAAATACTATAGGAATCTTATATTTTTAAAATAAAATGAATTTAAAGGAATGTAGTTCAAAAAATGTTGAAATTAGAATGCTAGTACTAAATAGACATCATCCTTCAGTTTGTGACAGTTTGTGAGACTGTTGGAGAAAAGTGTGGCACAGGGAACTTAATGGTGAGGAGGAAGACTGGCAAGTTATAGTCTTTTGTACATGGTTCTTTGTACAGAATCTCGTCAGCAAGCCTGAAAATGAAAGTGGCTAAAAAGCGAGGAGAGACAAGCTAAGGAAGTCTGCAACTGAAGTGAAAGTGTTGACTTATCAACGATTGAAATGGGAAACTTTGCGGTTGGAAGATCATACGTCTAAACAGACTGATAGCTGGGGAGGAACTGGAAATACTTTATCTTCATTGTACTGGACAAAAAAACTTCCTTTTATACAACTTTACTAAGTGAGGACCAAGAAGAGACGTGAGGGTTGATGGAGAAAGAGACAGCTGCGTTACACAAAATACTCTAGGCAAACTCCGAAGTACTGTTAATTATCTATTTACTGTTTTAATATCTCCAGACCTGGGAACCATAATATACTTTAATTGAGGATTGTATTTGCGAAGAAACCAGGAAATGAATTAGGACAGTTGAATTGTAAAAGTAAATTAGAAACCCTGGAAATACGGGAATTAACTGTAGCTATTATTCATCACTTTTACCTTCCCACTTCCGTACGTCTGAGGGAAAAAAAAAAAAAATCCAACCAGAGAGGAGAATTAAAACCTGACTTTAAAAATTCCTGTCCCCGCCCCACTTTTCCTATGCTATCCTTTTTTTGGCATAAAATTTGCTTAAAATCTACTTATTTTCTGGATATCTCTCCTTTTCTATTTCTCTGTAAACGAATAAAATTTGTCTTTTGAGGAAGGATTTTCTGCATTAGAGTTAAGTATTTGAATTGTAAATATTTGAAGTAATTATTGATTATTATTATAATAAGATAGTTACATTCAGATTAGATATCTAGAAAAAATCATAATTACCCTATTTGGATGAAAAGTAACTTTCTTTTGTGTTAAGAATTTATTGGTTTAAGAATATTAAGAATATTTTAATATTTAAAATAAGTCAGATAAGGTAGATAAACACATTTATATTTAAAACTATTTACATTCTTATCAAAATTTAAACTCAACCCTTAGTCGACTGACACTACTACTTATTACATATCAAACTAATTATTATTATGTTTATATATAGTTTCATATAGATTGTAGAATTGTGGTTGTATACTGTTGCTATAAAGTTGTTGATCCTATAAAATCATATATTTGAATCTTAGAATTAGGATTTGTGAACATTTATACACATTCCAGCAATTAATAAGAAAATATAATATCAGCTAGAAAGGTGGATTAAAAGCAAAATTAGACATGGTCAATTCCTAAACATAGGGTTTAATACTGAATGGTAATTTGGGACAATATATATTAATATATTCATACAATCAAAGAAAACAAATTTTAAAAGAAATGACTTCTATCAACTACTACAGCCCTTTAAAATCTGAAGGAAGACTACCTCGCACCCTACATTCACACAGCACATTGGCAACATCAGCTCCGCCCATATGCTCAAAAAATACACTTTACATAGAAGCCTTGCTCCCAGCCAACCAGCTCAGTCTCGAATGCCCTTCACATGTTGTCTAACCTTACCAGGAATCGAATGACAAAACTCAGAGACAATGATAAATTCACAATCGCTTCCATAAAAAAAAAAATCGAAATAGCAAGAGCAGATAAATTAATGAATTAAATCAGAATAGAGATGGGATAATTAAAAGCAGACGCACAAAGAAAGTGGATATCTCTAATATGTAGAAGATAATGTATTGGCGAATCTACAACAGGCCTATGGAAAATGAAATACCCGCTCGCGTCATAAGAAGTAGAGACGACCACGGATTAGAGGTAGCGGCGAGGAATTAAAAAATTGAGCAAGAAATCAGGAAGACCATTAGTCTTCCTAAGAGATGGAAAAGGCTGCTTACATGCTTAAGATTTCCAAAATGTAGAGAAATCCAAAGAGAAGATCTGGAGCAATTAATGGCGGAAATATTGCTGGATTACTGGACAAAAGACAAAGCATGAAATTTATTTAAGGCAGTTCGATCGAAAGCATACTAGTCACCACAATGACTACGCGAAGATGCCATCAAATGCCTGAGAGAAGCCATTCAGCTCTTATGCCCGAGAGGCGTTTGATATTATAATATAGATGTCCAGGAATAGAATAATTAAAGTATATACAAGCCAAAGAAATTTTTGATTCTCAAGCAAATGCCCGAGGTGATAAGGGAAATGAGAAGGAGATTTACAAATTATTTAGCAGCCTACTTAAATCAAAAGAGAATGATTTAATTAATGATTCAATTCAGAGGAGATTGTTAGTCTCATGGAAAAAAGAAAAAAATTAAAAATAGATTCTAAATGCGAAAGCTGGCAAAAATTTATATGAACAACTAGTAGACCAGGAGCAATCAAAGTAGTAAGAGGAATTGGAAAACAAATTCACAAGAAGACCAAAGTACCATAGAAAAACAAAAAAAGGGAACCTTTAAAGGAAACAAAGGACTAACTTACTTACACAAGAGAGAGAGAACTACAACCTCACAAATACAAGAAGAGACTCAGAGTTATTACGAGGCAAAAGAGTGAAACAAACTAAATGGAAGAAGATAAGAAATCTATCCAATTACCAAAAAATGGCTTAAACCCGACAATAAAAGGAAGAGAGAATATTAACTTAAATGAATTGAACAAATGCCAATAATAATATGTCTAACAGAGGACTCACATAAGGAAAGTAGATTGAAAGATTTTTAGATTACCCGAAAATTAGTGAAATTATTTACCGCACCAGCTGTATAAGGGAAAAAGAAAGGATTGCAATATATGTTTAAAGGGATTTTGAATCAGAAGTTAGTATGGTCAGATGCTGAGAGGAAGAATCTTGGTTTTACAGATCTCGATTAATACTATTTCAATTTTTATTGTGCTCTTATGCCCCAAATGGAAGACCAGAAAGGTTTTTCTTTATACTGAAAATATAGAATTGAAAAAAGAAATTCTGTATTATAGAAATTTCAACTTCTATTGCTGATTATCAGAAAACCATAGTTAATGGGGGATAATAAAAGGTGGAGAAGAGAGCTCCCTAAAGATATGTAAGGAAATGAGAACGGAGTTAAAATTTGGGATTGATGGAGAGATATACCCGATGAAAAAAAACAAATTCACATTACTACTCTTAAATCCACATAAAATAGGACCGAGATTGACATTTGCATGAGGATGAATGGGGAAATAGCAAATGAGATAAAAGGTTATTTACCATGAGTGGGCAGACCTAAGATCCAATCGGATTAATAGAAAGGTAGAGCCGGAGATGGACACTAAAATACCAATAAAAGAAAAACAATGATACTAGACACTTAGGAGAATTTAAATTATTCTTAAAAGAAAATATCATAGTGAAAACTACCAAAAGCAAAACATTGACACAATGAAGGGGGGGACAGTAATAAGAGGTATAACAATTTCTTAATCTAGGAGAAATAAATGAAAAATATGCCCCAACAAAATAAATTACAACAACAAATTAAGAATTAGAAATCTAGCAAGAAAGGACCCGCAAACGATAAAGAATGCAAAAATTCAATTCATAATGCTAAACATAAATTGAATTTAATCGACAGAGATTACAGAATATGACCAGACCAAATCTACTTGAGCATGCTAAAAACCAGAAAAGGATGTTATCTTATAAACTAAAGAAAAAGAAAAAACGAGACTCAACCTTAGATATCGGAAATTGCCGACACACGAGAAGAGGAAGAACAGAAAGTTAACTATACTTGAAGACTATATAAAAAGGAAGAAATTAATGAGGATAACATTAAAATATTTAGGTTAGATAATAAGTAATTGGGGAAGAAATGTATAAAATTATTAAAACAACTACTATGTATGAATTAAATCAAAGCAATGGGAGAAAATCAGAAAAATAATAAGCTCCGGGGCCAGACAATCCGCCGGAGAGTAATATGAAGTAATTGCAGAACAATTGGACCTCTTAGATGAAATTTTCGTGATTCTATTAGGCCGCCAAAGATGCCGGACTCATGGGGGAGCATTATTACGTTGATCCCGCAAGAGGAATCTATCACAGATTTAATTAAACAAACTATAGGCCCCAATTTCACTGCTAAACACTGACGTACCAAAAATATTCACCGCCATAATAGCAAACAGAATTAAAAAAACGCAATTTAATTATATATACTGAAGATACAAAATGGATTTTCCCAACTGACAGAGTAGGAAATTAAGAAATCGAGGAGTAGATATATTTAAATTTTATGAACCCACCTGGAAAAACCCAAATTGCCACTTAATGTTTTGAGATGCTGAAAATGCCTTTGACAATTTAAATCGACATTCTTTACATATATAATATGAATTTAGCCCACTAAATTGAAAATATTATAAACAACTATCCATGATACCACACGCCAATATGTAAGTAAGCGGAGAATATACTTTGCCAATAAAATAGAAAAAAACGGGAGTCCGACAAGGCGTTGTTCCACTCGCACCCCTGCTCTTCAAATTTTCATTCACAAACATTATTTAATACTAATTAGACATAATTAGAAGATAAAAAGGATTAAAGTTCTTAAAAGTAAAATACAAGTTTCGAGCATTTGCCGATTGAACATTGTATTTTTTATTGAGAACCCAATAGGAAGAGGCACAAAAATTATAATGAATTAGAACCTTTTGGGCGTAGCTAGACCTCAAAATTAATTGGAAAATAATGACTAAAATTAACAGAAAAAAAACAGAAAAAAATTTGGAAGAAAGCTAGGAATAACAAGTGACAAAGAAAAGTTAATATTAGGAATTATGCGTTCTGACAGACACATTGTAAGACGCTTAAAGAAGAAACAACAGATTAGACCAAATTGTTGCAACAGCAGAATATATCTGGCAGATTACAACTTTCATTACCTGCGCATAGGATCGCTTGATCATTAAAAAATGAACATCTCTTCCAAAATTCGATACCATTTCAGATGATACCCATATACATTTTTTAGAATTATTTACCTCATATATTATGCTAGGAAAAAATCTAGAATAAAGTTTAAAGGCAATGCAAGTTTGAAGCGGGAGTGCATGATCCTTCGAACTATATTATATTGTGCCTCTTAGTTGACTATGGTGAACATTAACTAATAAGAGAATTCTATTTTAGAATGTCATGATCTGCAAGAGGGACGGTGGCACACCTTTTGTATGGAATGTAGGGAAAGTTAGCCAGAAATATTCATTAGACAATTTAATTAGAGACTCTGATAAACTAATGGGAAAAAGGATGGGAAAAAACATTATTTAAAATACCTTGTATCAACATGGAGCCATGATCCATCCAAAACAATTTTGGATATTACTAAAATGATTAAGATACAAGATTTACTGGAAATTATACAAGAAATTTGAAATCACGACAAAGAATTACCCAAGAACCAGATTTAAAATGATCAGTGGATACCCCAATCCACGATGTTAATAGGATCATTAGCCATAAACCTCAGCAATTAGCCCAATCAATTTATTAGACCAGATAAAAAAAATAACTAAATTGGTATAATTATTATAGAAAGTAAAAATTAGAAGAAGAAATAGTCAAAGGGAATATGAGGCCTGGAGTAAGAATGTGACGTAGCATCACCTTAATGATGGGTTTGGCGTACAAAGATTACAAAATCCGCAGTATATAAAAAATATGCTTATAAAAATGTTTTACAGTGTATCGTCCCTTCGGTTGGTGAAGATATGTACCCCAAATGAGTCCGAAGTGCTGGAAATGTAAAAAAAAAAAGAGGAACCTTTTTTCATATTGGTGCTTCCTGATAGAAGCCCAAAAAAACTGGCAGAAAATTAGGGAATAATGGTGAGAATATATCAATCAAAGAACAGACGAGTACAAACCAGAATCCTTCCTGTTAGGGGATTTTTGACAAACAATTATCAAAAAAATGTGAAGTATATAACAGTACATATACTACCACGCGCCAGATTAGCTTTTGCCCAAAGTGGAAGCATCCCCAAAGACCTACAAGAAAGAGATGATATCAAAAATTTCAATTGTGCAGAAATGGACAGATTAACTCTAGCACTTAAACAATAAAGATACTTCAGTAATACATAGTAGTTGAATAGTTGCGTATAATGCGTAGAACAAAGATAAGATTCCATATTATAAGGCAAAAAGATAAGATAAACTCAGTATGAGTGAAATATAACACTTGTAAGGACAATGCGTGTATTGCATTAAGGATTAAGGGAAGAAAAGATCCACAATCAAAAATGAGAATGTTTTAATGTTTTCTATTCTTTTCTTTCTTTCACTTTTTCTTTTCTTTTTTGCCTTTCATTGGATGTGTTGTTGAGTGTCTTTTAATGTAAAAACAATAAAATTGCCTAAAAAATTAAAAGTTTGCATTCATGCTGTCCCTTCCCAAAGAAATTTATTTTGTATTGTTGGATGAAAAAAAAGCTTCCCCTGTTAAAGTGGAATGTAAATTTTGTGTTGATTCAAAAATTAGACAACTTCTGAGCCTTCTCATACAATGTCGAGTCTAACCAATGTAAAGCTCATGCACTTGTTTATATCACCAGCTAGGAAGCTTGCAGATGGGTGCCCAGAAACACCCACCTTCAAGCATTTTAGACTGCTTGAAGTAACTCCATAAAAATGCAAAGAGAAGCGCTTCAAGACTCATTCGTTCTCTCGATTCTCCTAATTACGCAGCTACTTCTGGATGGTCTACCGCATTAACCTCCCCATATGTCTACGTACTGAAAGATATATACTCTCTGTTATATTATTTGAATATTTAAATGGTTCATTTGATGGTCCACCTGACGGCAGGAATTTTAAAAGACCGTCATTGGCGCGAGCCATGAGCCAGCCACTATAAAAGAGGCTGCACGGCTCGCTGTACAGCAGTCACAGAAGACAAATAAAAGAGCTGAAGTACACGGGTCTCGAGTCGTTCATTTCCACAACGAACTCTGCGACGAAGGGGATATGAAGCAAAGGAGACCATTGAAGCACGTGGCCAGAGAACTGAGCCAGATGAGATGGCGCAACAATGTGCACCTGCACCATTCACACAGAGACCGGTAGACTTGGGAGTTGTAGCATCAACGGTTCCTATGTTCCCAGAAGGACGATCTACAGAATCTCTGACTCAAAAGAACCGTTCCTACCACTGTGACCCCGTGTTCAATGGCCGGTATCAAACCTGGGATGTGAAGCAAATGGCATGCCGACTTAGACAAGACTATTAAGACTCATTAGTGCAGCTGCTCAAGCCTCAACCGAGACACACAATTCTAAAGCAAGACCAAAAGGAAGATTGAAGCCATAGGGATTTTTGTGGCGGCTCGAAGGAACATTGGCAGGAGGCATGCGATAATTTTGCTCAAATGGAACGAGGCCATGAGGGACCGTGTGCGTCCTAGACTAAGAGACCTCACCATACAAGAAGGATGACTATTGCGCAGACCAACATAACAGCAAACCACGAGCCACCTTGAACGCCAATGCAGCTGGAGCAACGCAAAGATCACAGCCAAATGCAGCAGTGAAAGGGCAACCCTGGAAAACTCGAGAACCTGCCAAGACCTAGATAAGCAAGGCAAGGCACTCAATAAAACTTGCCAACCACAACACAACCATGAGGAATGATCATGTCCGAAACCGACGAAGAAGATCGAAGAGATACATAGACTTGCTAGATCAGAAAAACAGACGGGAGCGAGAAAAAAGAACTTTCCGCTGTGCAGGTGCGAGGCAACCCCACGTTCTGGGGCCGTTCCTCATGCTGTCTCCAGGCATTGTGAAAGACAGGACACATCCATAGGGTACTGCCGAAACAGAAATAACATACAGCCCTAGAGAAGGAGAAGTACCCCCCCCCCCAAGAGCAGAAGAAGCGCAGACGGAGCCGGTATGGAGCGAGAAAACAGGAACAGATTTCAACGAAGCCATAGAAAAGAGGAAACACACCAGATCATAATTATTGGACACTTGAGCCAACAAACATGAAAAGATGCATGTAGAATTCACCAAAGAAGGCCAACACTTGCTGAGATGAAGGTGGTTCTGGTTTGTACGCCTTCCATATATTATCATGGAACACCCTAAAGAGTCTGATACCAGATATGGAAAGGAAGGACTAGAGACAAATTATTGCTAAACGACCAAGAACAGTATCCCCTTAGTCGGACTTGGGACATTTCCAAGTCAACTTCAAAAAATAATAGAAATACTTCCACTGACCATAGTAGACATGGGATAGCCCACAGCTACTGGGACTCTAATCGGTTTGCACCACTAAGATTGGAGAGGACTGCACACTCCGAGATCGACAAGAGTGTAGGACCTGATAGTAATTCCAGGACGTCTCAATAGGAGAAACTGAGCAAGTACCAGGTCCCCTATCTCATTTAATTTGAAACACCAAATGAACCCCAATTAGGCTAAAGGTGACACAATTCCCCTTCGCGGTTAAAACCAAAAACCAATGAACAATTGGATAAACTGCATCGCACCCAGGTATTCAGAGCAATAGACACCACCAAGGTGAGAACTCCAATTGTGACCCTATTAACCATGATGGGTCCCTCGATCTGCAGAGACTATAAGGCCACTCTCACCACCACACTACAACAAAGCCACATACCCCGGCCCGTAGTAAACACCTTTTAACATTTGTTGGAGAAGGAAAAATTTTTGCTAAGCTCAAACTTGCACAAGCGTACCAACAATTGCCAGTTAACCCAAGAAACAGCAGAGCACAAACTGTGATCACAGGGACAATTCAAATGCAAAGACTACAATTTAGAGAGCGTGCCTCCAGGGTATTCCTAAAGTTTGATTGAGCGCCTATTACAAGGAGATTCAAGGGTGGTACCTATAATTTGATGATGTATTAGTAGCCGCCAAGGATCAAAACACTGGGCTGCTGGGGAATAACAAAGATTTAAGAGATGGGACTCAAAAGGGAAAAGAGAAGGAAAAGTGGGTCGGACCAACTAGCCACCGATAAGGTTGAGTTCTGGATACCTCATAGATAAAGAAGGATCCACCATGGAAAGAAAATCAAGAGCAATCAAAGAACTCCCAGATCCAAAAAACAGAGTTACAAGCCTTTTGGGACTTTATTACTTTTTCAATGTCTTTTTGCACAGACCGGCAACGACAGTGGAACTGTACACAGACTGCTGGATAAAAAAGTATCTGGACCTGGACAACGAGAAGAGAACCACATCCAGAAATCAAGAGACCTTACTCATCAGACTCGGTACTCATCCAATACAGTGAACACACCACTTAACATTAACCTGCAATCGCGTCACCATTTGACTTGGGCCTCTCAGCCAATATTACCCAATGGAAGAGAAGCACTGATCGCGATATCTACTCCAAAACCCTCTCAAAACGGCGGAAAGAAATTACAGCCCAATTGACAGAGAAGCATTGGCTCGGTATCCAACGGTTCCACGAATACATTACGCAAACTGGTTTCACTGATTACAGATCATTAAACCTCTTTTAGAATCCTAAGCAGGAACATACCACCCCTACTGTCACCCGATGATGGATGGTCCAAGTTCCTCACTGCACTACTGTCTATGATTCATCCACCGCCAGCCGGAAGAACATAAAACACATCTGACACACCTGAGCCGTTTCCCCCGCTACCTGATTAGTAAGATATCCTGCACCAACACATCAACCTGCAAATTGGAGACGTGGGAAAATCTCCCAATAACAGCCACAGACATTGCAAAAGAAACCCGAAAGAAAGAATCCTGGCGCGGATTTTAAATTGGTTAGGTTAAAGGTGCGCGGATACGGGAAAGACGAAACTGTCAAACTGGTCATTTTCGTATCAGACAGACTGACATCTAATTAAAAGGATGTGTACTGTGGAGGTAGGTGTCATACTGGACAATACTGACGGAAATAGTATTGACTATTGCATGAAGGAACCCGGTATCGTAAGGATAAAGTCCTGGCCAGAGTTTGTATGGTGGCAGGAACTGGATAAGATAATTGGAAAAATGGGTGGCAACATGCAAACAATGCCAAGAATCTAGACTACACCTCCTGCTGCAACCTGGGTCCCCTTCGAAACTGGGACACCTTAGGGGCCCATGGTTCGAGGATATCGCATTATTTTGAATAGGTAGATGCTTACTCCAATTGTTGGTAGTAGCATCAATGCACTCAACCACAACAGAAGCTATAACAGAACAACTAAGGAAATTTACAACACATGGGTTACCAGATCTAGTGTATCTGGGAACATCCACAAATTCACCACACTGACATTCAGAAGGTTCCATGCCGAACAGGGAATAAAGGCATGCCCTAACAGCGGCCAGGTCGGCGGCTACGAACGGATGGCGGCAACGCATGGTTCGTTATACCAAGGATACACGACAAAAATTAGGGACCGGAAGATTATACAGGAAAAATTCATAGATATTAACTTAAGCACATTACCCAACACCACAACTAATAAAAGCCCCAGCAAGAATGATTAGGGCAGAAACTAAGTCTCACCCTAGAACAGACTATACCCCACATACAACCCTGAAAAGCCAACAGACTCCTCCAGTAAGTACCGTACCTTGCAATAGGGAACCTGCGTCTATGCAAAAACCTCACGGAACCCACATGGATACCAGCTAAAATAACCCAGATAACAGGACCGGTCATACAGAGTAGAGACAGTGACGGAAAAAAACTGGAGGAGGACACATGTAGACCAACTTATGATCAAGAGACACTTAAACTGTAGATCAAGAACTAGTCCAAGAACACCAAACAACCCCAGAGGAATGAAGACATGAACACTACACATCACACATGAACCACTTCAAACAATTAACCAAAAGAATAACCAAAACCAAGAGAGGGTGAGACCCCTCAAACACAATAAGAAGACGGGAGGCCCTCCACAACCGAATCAACTCTAACAACAGTTCACCAACCAACACTACTAGCATAGGAACCTCTAAGAAATCGCAATCACATACAACTGAAAAAGACTCGAGGAACGCAGCAGAAAAATCACATAAAGCACTCCTGCGGGACAGCAGCTGACTTCTACCAACCAAAAAGACCAGGCGGAGATCATAGCTGACTCACCTTCCAGGATTCCTGGAGAAGGACGGGAGAAACAGTGAACCCGGTCCAAAACAGTCCGAGACAAACACAACTACTGAATTTGTGCAGGTCCAGTAGAACCCATAAGAGCCCCGCCTATTTACGTGACTATGTAACCTAGGGAAGCCTGATTGGTTGGACTGGACCATGTGGGGAGGGGTGTTATATATTTAAATATTTGATTGGTCCACCTGATGGCGGGAATTTTAAAGAGCCCTCATTGAGCGCAAGCCGCGAGTAGCCACTATAAAAGAGGCTGCTGCAGCTCCGCTGTACAGCAGTCACAGAAAGACAAATAAAAGAGCTGAAGTAACACCGGGTCTTGAGTCGTTCATTTCCACAACAGAACGCTCTCACTTTTTTTCCTGTTTTAATTTCTCCTCTTTTCCTATCTCAAGGGAAATTTGTCCTGGGTGGGTGAAAGGAACTATGACATGCCACTATTTTTTTTGCAACTAACATAATACTTTAGGACAGGGGTGTCAAACTCAAGGGCTAGGGGCCAGATCCGGCCCAGGGGCGTGCTTAGATCTGACATGTGGGGCTGCCCTGGAAACAGTGAAGGACTGGCCCATGATGCCTTTGCCAGCAAAAATGGAGCTTTAGAGGGATGGCCCACCTGAGTTCTGTTTTCTCTGGCAGAGGTTGCAGGAGGCAATCACAGCTGAAAATGGAGCTTGCCAGGGCTGCGAGCAGCCCTTCTGAGCTCCATTTTTGCTGTCAAAGATTTGGGCCACCACAGGCACCCATGACATGAGTGTCATCGAGCTGGCCAAGCCTACCCTGGCCAAGCCCCTCCACCCCCCTGAGGTCAAGCACAACCAAGATGATTAGGGGACTGGAGGCTAAAACATATGAAGAATGGTTGCAGAAACTTGGTATGTCTAATCTAATGAAAAGAAGGACTAGAGGAGACATGATAGCAGTGTTCCAATATCTCAGCGACTGCCACAAAGAAGAGGGAGTCAAGCTATTCTCCAAAACACCTGAAGTCAGGACAAAAAGCAATGGGTGGAAACTAATCAAGGAGAGAATCAACTTAGAAGTAAGGAGACATTTCCTGACAGTTAGAACAATTAATCAGTGGAATAACTTGTCTCCAGAAGTTGTGAATGCTCCAACACTGGAAGTTTTTAAAAGGATGTTGGAAAGCCATTTGTCTGAAGTGGTGTAGAGTTTCCTGCCTATGCAGGGGATNCTGTTATTCTATTCTATTCTATTCTATTCTATTCTATTCTATTCTATTCTATTCTGTTCTGTTCTGTTCTGTTCTGTCTTGTCCTGTCCTGTTCTGTTCTATTATGTAGATTATTTTAAATTATTATATGTCTTTCTGCTTATACTGAGTAATTAAATTAGTACAGCTGTACACAAAGCAAGTCATAAATCTGTATTAGAGCAACTGATTTCCCATTAGCAGATATCCTTGGTGTGAGGCTCAAATTAATATTTATGGATCCACATGAATATCCTGCACTCAGGTTATAAATGTACCTTGGAGGACACCAACAATTATGCTCCAATTTGTACTCCCTTCAAAATGTCCATATTGATCGAAAAAACCTTTCAGATATGAATGTATGTTAATATTTTCTCCTTCTCTGTGTTCTGAGAAAAAAATAACATTATAAGGGGTTTTCAAAAACAAAAGCTATTATATTCAAGTCTATATAAAATGTTTTGGATCAGACTGTAAAAAATGAATTTTTTTTTTTTGCAGAGCAAAATATATGTTCATACTTTTATCTCCTCCATAAGAGCAGATTTTGTCCTTGATAAATGGAATTGTTGTGCACAGTCTTATCCAGGACTGAAGCAAAACAATCCTGAAGTCATTGTGTCTTCAAGTCACAGATGAATTTTAACTTTAAAAGATATATATTTAGTCCTCTTTTTCATTTCCCTCTCTGAAAGAAATCATTTCAAATGTTTGGCTTTTTTTCTATTCTTCCATTTTACAAATATTTTTTAAGTTTTTGTAATATTGTGGGTTTTTTTACATTTACAATTTAGTTTTAGGTGTATTATATTCCAACAGTTTTCAGTCCATTAGACTTTTAAATATTGGAATAGATACTATCATTGTCTTTCTATAACTACAAAAATATTTTTCCTTCCTTCCTTCCTTCCTTCCTTCCTTCCTTCCTTCCTTCCTTCCTTCCTTCCCTCTCTCCCTCCCTCCCTCCTTCAAATTGAAGTGCAGTTCTGATAGTATGTTAATGAACTTGACCTATTTCTACATCTACTTCTACTTATTCTGAAATCAGATCTGTAGAATTGCTTTGAAAATTTCCTTACTATATTCAGTCTAAAAGTATTTCTCTTTCTCTCTCTGGATTTTTTTTTTTACTTCTTTTATCACAGTTATATGTGCTAAAATTATCCCACTAGACTCCAGTGCTTTGAATTGAGACCTCACCTTTGATCTCCTAAAACAATTACAATCTCTAAAGCATTTTATTCAACTTATGCTTGTTCAAAAATAAACAAATATAAGAGCAAAAAAATGAACAACACTTGGCAGTCCTTAAAGAAAAGAAAGATAATTTAAACACATTCAGTCAATGATTATATTACAGAATGATTCAATATTCACAACATCAGAATTTCTCAACTAAACACAAACAAATTTAAATTTGCTAAAAAAATCAAAAGGTTAAAAGAATGCATGCAATCTCTTGTCTGTCCATCAGTATTAAAGATCTGCCTTTCTAAATCTTCATTAAAATTCATATGGACAATGAATATGATGGTCCTAGTGTAAAACATTGCCATATCTATTCAAAAATGTAGAAAAATGAAGATGCTTTATTTGTCTCTCTAAGATGTCCTCATTCACTTTCATGGTAGTCAAAGTAACCAGGTATATGAACTAAGATGCTTTCTATTTAATAGGAATCACCTAGACTTGTTCTGATGCTGCAGGTGTAGCGGTTAAGGAATTTACCGTAGACTATAAATTCTCAGCCCACTTGTAGGAGATTTCCAGGCTAAGCCCAAAGGAGGGCTCAAATGTGTCATCAGTCATAAATCTCTTCATTCCAACAAGAGATCTCCAGTGCATCTTGAATTCCTTCTATTGTTATCTCCTGCTAATTTCTTTTGGCTGACAGTAGTTCAGATTTTTATAGAGAACTAAAGATTTACAATAAATCTTTATACCCATTTGAACTGTATGGATTACCTGATTTTTCTGGTTCTTGATACCATTTTAGGCATAAAAGCTGGCTGGATGATTGGCTGGTCACTCTCTCTCCACCCAACTCACCTCATAGAGTTGTTGTAGGGAAAATATGAGGAGGAAGGACTATTAGTTATAGTATGTTTATCACCATGAGTTATTGTGTTGAAAATACTAAAGGCAAAATAAAAAAAAAACTTTAAAAATCCTTTTGCTTTTTTTTTCTTTGGAAATAAGGTAGATATTATCTTGGCTAGGTATCACTATTACGATAACAATGATCTTCAATTTCATCTATAGATAAGCCTCACATCTATTGATATCTATGCAAACCAGAAGTACAAATCAAACTCATGGGATGGTTCCTAATTTGTATCATTAAATTTAAATACTGCGGTGCACAGAAGTGGAAAATAGTATATGGGAATCATTAATAAATATCTAGGGCAGTGGAAAGTAAAACTATTACCTTTCTGGCAGGATAATAGAATTATTTTTCCTAATGAATAGCCTTAACCATGGCTGAACAATATATATGAAACCCTCAGACTTCAAGGTTTTGTTGAAGAATGAATGAATGAATGAATGAATGAATGAATGAATGAATGAATGAATGAATGAATGAATGATGGGCTGGTGACTGGCTGGCTGGCTGAACACACATACACACATACCTGGGCACATAGATGCATACACATGAACATATTTACCACCCCCTTACCACCTTTGGCAAAATTCATTTGTTTTCTGAAATTGACCAAAGAATTAAATATTTTTCAAAATATCGATAGGATTTTATTATTCATCAAGCTCCATTTCCAGAAAAAAGAAATACAGTACAAAGAGGCAGTATATGCTGACTTTTTGGAAAATGAATGTAGGAGTTTTGCCCCTTCGTGTCACTTGTGATTCTGAATGGAGAACTTAACATTTTAAAGTTTCTAGGGATCATCCTTTAAAGAAAGAGATCAAATAGATCTGCATTCCAAATTATTCTGCTGTCCCTGGCAGGTCACTATTAGTTCCATTGATTCAGAAACTCTATTTTGCTCAAGTGATACAGAAAGGCCCATTTTCCTTCCCAAATGTGGCAAAGTTTATTTCCTAAAGAATTTATTTGGGGAAAAAAGCATTCCTGGAGAATCCAAAGAGATATTTCTACATATTGAAAACAGAAGTTTCACTCATTATTGCCGCTACCCCTCCACTTCCAGTTGTGTAGATGGAGTTGGGGGGGGGGGCTCTTTGGAAATAAGTAACTATTGTAGGAAGGCAACAGACAGTGAATTATCCCTTATTTGAGACACACCCAGGATTTATTGTGAAAGGACCACAGTTAATAGCGTCACAGCCATAAGCAATTGATTCAAGAAATTATTATAACCATCCCATAAATTTTGGTGATTTTCCCAAGAATTTGAGAAGGCAGAGTCTGAGTCTTAACCCTAAATACTGTATATTAAAAACCACATTGAACACAATAGAATACTCATTTCTCAGGAGAAAGACTTAAAAGGGAAAACTAGAAGGTCAAGAAACTGAATACAAGCTTGCTATTTGAGAACCAAATACCAAGCAGCCCTCATTTTCATAATGAGAGTATTTGATGTACTTAGCAAAATAAATTGATCTAAATTTTTATTGCCAGATTTTTAGTGGAATGAAGGGACAGTCAGTGATATCAAAATGATGGTCATAAGTATGTTATCAAAACTTTTATCTCTTTTTAACTTGGGGATAACTGTGACAAAGTTAGTCAATTATTAATGAAAATTAAAGTTATCTATTTAAATGAAAATTATAGCTAACTTGTCGGGATTTGTACAATACATTAAATAGGGCTAAACTCTGAGATTTAGTGAAGTTTTGGGGTGGAAGACATTTTTTTTGGCATGTTGTGAACTTAAAGGACATAAAATGGATATGCCTATTTCTGTTATTTTATATTTTATATAAAATAATAATATGAAATATAAAACTTTGTATTTTATATTTTGTGTATTTTTATAATGACTATGATCATGATTTATCACTTATAGCTTTTATGTATGTGCACTGAGAGTTTATGCATCGAAGACAAATTCCTTGTGTGTCTAATCACACTGGCCAATAAAGAATTATATTCTAGTCTACTCTAGTCTAGTCCAGTCTAGTCTGTTCACATCATCTCATAATCTTATGGGACCTATTTCATTATCATCCTATCTGAAGGCTTCCCATATTTTGCAGAACAAAGATGGTTCAAAACCAGTAGTTCATGTGATGCAGTGGTGAAAGAAGCAGATTAGCATTGGGAGATCAAGATTCAAGTCCTTGCTACTTCGTGCCTTACCATCTAACCCCACCCTACCATACACAATTGTTAGCAATGATAGAAATATGGGTGACTGAGCACTTTGTGTTTTATCTTAAGTTCCTGGATGAAAGGTTGGGATACAAATCAATCAAACAAAAAAAAATGAACAAATAAATAATATAGGGATACAAATAAAAAAAATGAACAAATGATCTACTGACTTATATAGACATAATGCATCAATGTGAATACAATTATGATGTTAACTTGTGTTAACGTGTGAAGGCATTGGCTGAAATCAACTGTTGTTCATCCAGCCAATCTTCCTATATTTAACATATTTTTAAAAATATATAAAAAAGAAAGAGCAGTGAAAGAAAAGTGCCATGGCAAATAGTCAGAATTTTGGTGATCCCAACTCCCAACTGCCTAAGTCAGCCAGGTACTGATGTTTATTGGTCTCATAAACACCAATTATTCCTAAAGTATCCATTTAATTCCTCTTTTTTGACTGTGAAGCATTTGATTTCTGCCCTAAAATGCAGTTCTAGATGCACCATTAAACTGAGTTATTTCATGCATGAAAAGATATTTACCTGCCCTCATGTAATTACTAATGAAGCAAATGAAATTGCAACTTTTAGTCTTCAACCTCAGCAGAAAAAAATAAAATAAACTGAGTTTGATTTCCTCCTGTATCTCAGATTACTCCACAGTGTCTCATTCTTTTAATGTTGTTCATACTAGATGAAGGAAAATCTGCTTAGCTACCTGATTTTTTTGCACTAGATACACAGTATTAGTGAACATTAAATGAAAATAATTTGAGTATCATGACATGAAATTAAGGTTGAGTTTTTATGGAAGTAGTACTATATCTACCCGAACACGAAAAGAACTCATCTTGATAAAAACTCAAAACAAAGAATGATTTCCTACTAAGGGTCACTTGTTTAGCAATAAGTGGTCAATCATTATCAATTCATTATATATTACATAACATTAATCACAGCTAATTCTTTGGCTATTGTTAATGAAGCTATAATCTGGAATTCTATGACAATTTAGTAATTTATTTAATTAGATAAATTAACCTTGGACAGCATCAGTCAAGAGATCAATGTCTAAGGTGACCCGTATGCTTATTTCTTTGGGTTTCACATAACAAACTTACCAACTTAAATAAATATCAAATATATCTGTTTAATGTAACTATTTTACCTGTAGCAATTCAATATCATCAGGCCCCAAATGGCATAAAACACATATGATATGCAATACCAAAAGGACAGGACAGAGCAATGAGAATGCAACAATGGCAGGACATAATTCTTCCACCTTTATATAAGGTAAGATTAAATGAACTAGTGCTTAATAGAAGTGAAGCATCTAGCTTTCAAGGGGATTAAAGAAATCTGGGGAAATGTATATCAGTTACACTACCTTAATCAGCTCACAACTGGATGATTGCAGTGTTCTCCATTAGGGCTAATCTTGAACACTGCTCAGAAGTTATACATGGTCCAGTGATATGGGCAGCAATGGGCATGCTGCACTCTACACCCATATGTGTTTCATGAGCTAGAGAACTTCCAAGTACAATTCAATGTGCTACTTATCTTCTATAAAGCCCTTCATGGCACAGGACCTAGTTATCTGAGGCAACATCTTATTATGATTGTTTTTATCTATCTAATATATTGGAAAGAGTGAATGTGCTCCAAGTCTTCTAAATTAAATCATATCAGCACCTGGGAAACATGCTTTCATTATTGCAACACTTGCCTTCTTGAAAAGAATCCCTCAGAAATTTGTATGGCTCCCACCCTGATGATGTTTTAAAATCCTTGAGAATGTGGTGTAGGATGATTACTGAGTCCTGTTAATCATTCTTTCATTGTTACATACTGTTTTCTCTTCTCAATATTCACAATATTTTTTCTTTATTTTCAATATTTTTTAAAGTGTTTCTTCCTTTTAAAATGTAATCTGTCCAGTCATTTGGAGTCAGGCAGTCTCTAGATTACATAAGTAAACTCATATTTGGAAAGATAAACATGTGGAGTAAAAGTAGCTCCTGGTTTTAAAGAGATGTAAGACATCATGAAAACAAAACATTGTAGATGGAAACATACACACACCCAACAGAATTTTACAAAATTCTCTCTTGGAGGTATTTCAAAAGTCAGTTTGGTTTTATCAACTTTAAATGAGAGCTGGGGGGAAATGCAAGAAAACAATTCTTTCTTACTTTATTTTAAAGTATGACTCACTTTTCCTCCTCAGGAGGCAGCTATTTGCCTTTTTTGCTAGATCAGGCAGCTTCAATATTCAGCTTTGTGGAGGACTTGTTTACTCTTTCATTTAAGGCCTGGTCCCACTGCACTTAGGGATGCAAAGAGGATGTAAAACATTAAAAAAAAGCTTGCCATCCGTTGGAAAACGCTATGCATCTTTGCATACGTGTTTCATAAGCTCTATCCGTCGAGCATTCCGTCCACTGCAATTGCATCTGCACACCAAGTTTTGAGCTGCACAAAACTTTGTGAACGGATGAACTTTCCGCCGCGTACGATGTACATCCGCGACATATATGGGCAACAAACATTCTATGTGCGTTATCATCCATTAAATGTCCACTGTATCCTCTCTGCATCCTCTGGCCATCCCCTCAACTCACATCCGCTGCAGCTGAAAACAGAAAGAGGGAGGAAACAAAAAGGTACACAGAACGTCTACACAGCGTTAGTAGCACGAAATAGAAAGGATGTAAGCATATGCATCTTGTATATAAAGGATTAAAAACGGACAACACATTTGTATCTGGAATGTATCTCGTATATTTAGGATGTCTGGAGTATGTCTAGAGTATGTAGAAGGACACCTAGTGGACAACCGATATTTTCTATAAAATGGGGGAGAAAATCATCTGGATCACTGGGATGGTGGACCATGCAGTCCCATTAATGCTTGCACTGGAGGTTTATCTATCCACAACTATCCTTATCTATCCCACAAGCATGCAAAGGCTTAACCATTTTTTCAAATTTTCACCAACACTTAATTAAGTAAAAAAAAAATGAACCAAGTGTCTTAGGCAAAGATAACCTTTATTAACTTTCTTAACTTTATGACTTTATTAAATAAGCAAAAGGAACCAAGAAAACTGTATTAAGTGTGTTAAGCAAAGATAATCTTTATTAACTTTCTTAGGTAAATTTTATAAACTTTATTAAAAGTGAAATGAACCAAGTAAAGTGTCCAAAGCAAAGATAAACTTAACAAGTACAACTCAGTCTCTGACACTATTCTTCAGTCACTCTGCAGTCATGTCCATGGTCTCAGCTGTTAAGTGGGCAGGGACTGTGGAGGTGGCTGTGGTGTGAATGCTGTCTGAGGCACCATTGGGGTGCTTGGCCCCGAGGGTACACAGTGGATGGTGTGTCCAGGAAGCTATCCGAGAGCTGACTCAGTCCATGAGGTTGAGAGGCCCTTCATCAAGGACTTGAGATGTCAGGCCAATACTGATGACAGATTGTCTTTTGACAGCCTTGGCTGTAGGGTGGAGGAAGGAGGAGTGTAGTGGGCTGTCTGGTCTGCATCTGGGTGAGGACTGGCGTCTGTGGCATCCAATGAAGCTGGGCCTGGACTGGGAAGGTCTGCTTCTGCTGTGGGAAGTCCTGTAGTCATAGCCTTGGTAGGTGAGGGGCTGTTGAAAGCCGTGGAAGGGCTGTGACATCGCCTGGGGTGGAGAAGCAGACCTGGACTGGGTTGGAGCAGGTTCAGCTGGGCCTTGAGGGTTGTGCAGAAGTGCTGTGATCTTCTGCTTCATCACCTGTACTGGCCTCGGGCAGGTCCCTGAGGGTCTGGCTCATGTAGGTGATGAAGGGCTTCTGGTCCGAGGATGGTTAGTTGCTGTGGACCAGCTGAGAGGAAGTTCTGTGCTGCTCTTCATTGTGTCCCTGACCACCAACAGCACACTGTGGTGCTGGTCCTCCAGTCTGCCTCTCTGCCTGCATCCTCTGGAGCGGGGGGTGGGGTGGGGGTGGGTTGGCCTCTGATAGCTGCTGCTTCTTCCTCCATTTGTGACAGCAGGGCGTCATCCTCCATGGGATCCTCCTAATCCACAGCATGGGGAGTGCAGCTGTCAGGGGGTTTTCTCTGCTGTGGGGCCCTCTGAAGACACCTGCCTGGACAGGGTAGCTGGCTCCTGGCTGAAGAGGCTGGCTGTCTGTGAGCTGTTTGAGGGAGAGGGGTCTCAGAGGGGCTGCTCCTCGGTGCGGATATCACCCTCCAGGAAACTGCACTTGGCCATGACGTACATCTCCTGGTCAGTGAGCTTGCAGTGGCCTGCCCGGATTTCTTGAGGTATAGCTTGCCATACCAGGTGTGCATGTGATTCCACCATCCAAGGAGTACTTCTGGAGTGTACCCCAGGCTCTCTCCTTGTCTCTCCAAGCTGCCTGCTTCTTCTTGGTGTTGCGATAGAGTCTGTGGCCCTTTCTCAGAGGTACTCGTTCTCCTCAGCCATTCCAGCACCCCATCCTCATGCTCCTCGGAAATGGTGTACTGTTTCCTCTCTCCCTTCTGCTTCCTTGCCTCTTCTCCTCCTGGGAGGGCTTCAGCAGGCCTTCAGGGGCTTGAGCAGCAGGCCTTAGGAGATTGAGCAGCAGGGCTTCAGGCTGAGCAGCAGGGCCTTCAGGGGCTTGAGCAGCAGGGCCTTCAGGGCTGAGCAGCAGGGGCCTTCAGGGGCTTGAGCAGCAGGGCCTGCAGGGGCTTGAGCAGCAGGGCCTGCAGGGGCTTGAGCAGCAGGGCCTGCAGAGCTTGAGCAGCAGGGCCTTCAGGTGATTGAGCAGCAGGACCTTCAGCAGCAGGGCTTTGAAGACCTTGGGGCTGGTCTACCACAGCAGCAGCAGCAGCGAGCTTCAGAGTCAATGCCAGGGGTGGGATGCTGGTTCTGGCCTTCTTGCCAGGGCTGGAACGAGTAGGCCATGGGCTTCCGTTCTTGCCTGACTGACGAACCATGTGTTCCTGCTAGATGTATGTGGCAGCAACGTCTTTACCTTGTATGCTGACTGTGTGTGTGCTGCATCCTTTTATATCTGTGGAACTGATGCAATTCATACTCCCTGCATGCGCAGTGAACGCTTTGCATCCAAAATACATCCGTGCGACATCCCCTTTGTTTCCTATAGGTGTCCGTGATGCATCCGCTTCATCTGCTATGCATCCGCCCCTTCTGCTATTCATCTGCTTCGAAATTCTCCCCCGGAACCCCTTCGGAGGTGTCATCCGCTTCCAATCCCTGTCATCCGCTAGGCTTCCTATGAACATCCGTTTAACATTCCTGCTACATACTACCCACATCTGTTCTTTTCGTTCTTTTCCATTCTGTTTATTGCAAATTTTCACCAATTTTTTGGAGCGGATTGACTAACGGATGGAGCCACTCCCGAAATTTTGCTCATCCGCTGTGTCCTTTATGGATACGTTTTGCGTCCGTCGGCCAGTGGGACCGGGCCTTTAGATTCAGCTTCCCAGGCCAGCTTAGCAGTAATTTTTCAAGGAAAATCTAGCAGGAGATTCAGCCAAAGGATAGCCAAATGACCTTGTATGTGGCTGGGTCACTTTGTATCACCAAAAAGTTTGTATCCACAAGTACGTGGATACATTCTGTTTGCAGCTAAGATATCATTAACCTATTTTGGAGCAATGAGATATAGAATATGCAGGGCAAAGGAATGGATGTAAAAAAACAAATAAATAAATTACTCAAATCACAAACAGAAGAAAAACCTTGCTTCAAACATACTGTGTTATCATAAAACTCTCTTCAAATATTTGATTAGGATTGAATTAGACAGAATGGACACAATGGAATAGCAATCAAAAATTACCACAATGCCTGAGTTGCTCCCTATTGATTAAAGTGAATAACAAGGCTAAAATGAAGAAAGGCCAGGCCTGAGTGGCTATTAGACATATATTATTGCCTCACGGTCACTGATAATATAGACAAAAACAGATTACTATTCCTTTACAAGGAGGAGGAGGGAGAGAAATAGAAGAAGAAGAAGAAGAAGAAGAAGAAGAAGAAGAAGAAGAAGAAGAAGAAGAAGAAGAAGAAGAAGAAGAATTTATATTTATATAATTTATTAATTTATTATCAATTAATATAAAGGTAAGGCAAGCATCAGCTGTGACATAAACTAGAATAAAATTATAAAATGATATCAATCTATCCTTCTCAATCTATCCTTATCCTATCATTCTGGTCATAATATGAGGCTACAGTTGCCACTGTGACTGTTTATATTATCATTCGACAACAGTATTGCTTAATGCAGCTTAAATAAATAAACAGTTGACATGTTTAAGTATTGATTTACATATATTAAAGAATATGAAATACTCTGAGCCCTTGAACTGAATGTATATGAAAAAGATAAATAAAAGAAATTTTATTTTATTCTGATATTTGATGCTTTGTCCATTTATTATGTTGGGAGCTTGGAATGGCCTACTGTACAGATAGATAGAACATCAATGGTTAAAAGTATGTATGAACCATAGTCAGTACTGTAACAGAATAACAGAGTTGGAAGGCACCTTGGAGGTCTTCTAGTCTAACCTCCTGCTCAGGGAACCCCCAGCTCAGGAAACCCATTTATACCATTTATGACAAATGATTGTCTAATCTCTTCTTAAAAACTTCCAGTGTTGGAGCATTCACAGCTTCTGGAGTTAAGTTGTTCTACTGATTAATTGTTCTAACTGTCAGGAAATTTCTCCTTAGTTCTCTCTTCAGTTAGTTTTCATCCATTGCTTCTTGTCCTACCTTCAGTTACTTTGGAGAATAACTTGACTCCCTCTTCTTTGTGGCAACCCCTGAGATATTGAAGCAGTGCTATCTTCTCATCACCAGACCAGTCCTTTTCATTAAACTAGACATGCCCAATTCCAGAAACTGTTCTTTATATGTTTTAGCCTCCAGTCTCCTAATCATCTTTGTTGCTCTTCTCTGCACTCTTTCAGAAATTTATTCAGAGATGGCCATGGATATCTATTTGTATTTTCTTTATGGGACAGTCAAGTCTCCTCCCCAGAACAATTCCATAGAAAATGCTGTCTGCATAGATTTAAAAAAAATGAAGAAGATATACAAAGAGATAAGAAAATTGGAGACACTGATATTCGATTGAATGATGTCAAGAAGGGCAGATGTGAACCATTAGGACAGGAAATAGATAAATCAGAATTTTATCCAAGATTTCAAAATATAGAGGAAGGAAAAGGTTGAAATAATAACCTTGCTGAAATAATGACAGAAATATTGGCAGAAGCACTAGAAATAACCAAAGAAAAGATGATGGATGGGATGGATGAAGTGTTTCGTGTCTATACAAGATATGCAACAAGGAATAG
>BHFT01007771.1:0-138651 GCA_004320025.1 Laticauda laticaudata | reverse complement strand
ATCTGTGGTTGTGGGTGGCATTGTGGCATCAGTGGCACCGGGCATCCGATGAACATGTGCCTGGACTGGGAAAGGTGTGCATGTCTCTCCACCAGCCGAGAGATCCCCCTCCGAAGTGTAGCCCAAGCTCTCCGCCTTCTCTCTCCAAAGCAGCCTGCTTCCTTTTGGTGTCCTGTAGAGCCTGTGTCCCTTCCGCCATAGATAGTCATTCTCTCTCAGCCACTCCACAGCCTCATCCTCATGTTCCTCTCGATGTTGTGTTGCCTCCTCTCCCGTTCTCGTGTCTGCCTCTTCTTCCCTTTGGCAGGAACCACATGGACCCTCATCAGAGGGGTTCCAGGTTGTAGGGGCTGCTCCTGCACACCACCACCAGCAGCAGCACGCAGCAGGATCATCATCATCATCAGCAGCAGCACCAGCAGGATCATCATCATCAGCAGCAGCAGCAGCAGCACCAGCCAGGACCAGGATCAGCAGCAGCAGAATAAGCACAGCAGCGCCAGCCAGGACCAGGGAGCACGAGCAGGACCAGGAGCACGAGCAGGACCAGGAGCACGAGCAGACCAGGAGCACGAGCAGGATCAGGAGCATGAGCAGGACCACAGAGAATGAGCAAGACCAGGAGCACAAGCAGGACCAGCAGGACGAGCAAGACAGGAGCACGAGCAGGACAAGCAGGACCAGCAGGACCAGCAGGACGAGGAGCAGCTACAGCAGAGTAAAGCACCAGCAGAAGCACCACCGCCAGAAGGAGCATCATCAGCTCCTCCAGAAGCAGCTTCAGCAGAAGCACCACACCAAAGCAGCATCAGCAGAGTAAGCACCAACAGAAGCACCACCGCCAGAAGCAGCATCAGCAGAGTAAGCATGAGCAGAAGCACCACCGCTAGAAGCATCATCATCAGCTCCTCCAGAAGCAGAAGCAGTAGAAGCCCCAGCCCCAGAAGAGCGAGCCCGTGCTACAGAAGCCCCAGCAGAAGAAGAGTGAGGGCCAGGGGTGGGAGGGTGGCCCTGTCCCTCTTGCCAGGGCTGGCAGCAGATGGCTGAGGCTTCCTCTTCTCCCATGGTTGTGGGGTTGCTGGCTGGCAGCAAGGCTGGCAGGAAGGCTGGCAGCAAGGCTGGCAGGCAGGCACCAAGGCTGGCAGGCAGTGGCAGGCAGGCTGGCAGGCAGGCAGACAGAAGGCTGGCAGGCAGGCTGGCAGGCAGGCTAGCAGGAAGGCAGGCAGCAAGGCTGGCAGGGCAGGCATGCATGCAGGCAGGGCAGGCTGGCAAGGCAGTCGATGTGTCTGGAAGCAGGTCTTTCTCTGAATGGTGACCTGCTTGGGAGCTGCCTCCCTTTATATCCGTGGGGCTGATGCAATGCATCCTCCCCACATGCGCAGTGAATGCTAGGCATCTGCTAGGCTTCCGCTAGGCTTCCACTAGGCTTCCGCTGTGCATCCGCTTCATCCGCTCGGCATCCGCTGTGCATCTGCTTCATCCGCTCGGTGTCCGCTCTGCATCCACTCTTTCCATTCCACGTCCACTTTGCTGCGGCCCCCGGGAAGCCTTGCGGATGTGCCATCCGCTTCCATCGCTAGGCTTCCATGGAGCATCGCTTTCCATCCGCCCTGCATCCTCCCCCCGTCCGTTCCTTTCCATGTTATCCGCTCTGGTTATGCAAATTTTTTGCCCTTTTGAGAGCGGATAACAACCGGATGGAACATTTTTCTCGTCTGCTGTGTCCTTTTTACAAATGTTTTGCATCCGTCGGCCAGTGTGACAGGGCCTTTACAGTGGTGCTGAAATATGTCTCATCCTCATACTTACAATTATTCTCACACATATGACAATTGCAGTTTTCCCATAATCATGTCATTGTCATTTGCTACTTTCCCAGATGGCTTCTGGCTGGCAAAGTCAATGGGGAAATTGAATTCACTTAATGGTAGTTTGATTCACTAAACAACCACTTCAAAAAAAGTGGTAAAATTTGGCACAATTCACACAATGATGATTGGCACAATAATGATTGCCTTGCTTACAACAGAGATTCTCATTCCAATTGTGCTCAAAAGTCAAGGACTAACTGTAAAACCACCTAAAGGCCACCCACTCTTAATATGTACTTCAAAGAGAACATATATATCATGTTAAAGGATCAGTGAAGGCCACATTTGTTGTCTTCCTGTTAATCTTCCTCCTTTCTTATGAACACTACCTTTTCTTTATTCCTGGTCCATTGAACTGGTCTGATCTCAGAAACTAAAATGGACTAGACCTGAGAATTCCTGGGTTCCAGGCTAGAAATGGGAAGTTGAAAAACAAGGGTACAGAGGGGGGTCAAATTATTCTCCAAAGCACTGGAAGGCAGGACAAGAAACAATGGGTGGAAACTAATCAAAGAGAGAAGCAGCCTGGAATTAAGGAGAAATTTCCTACCAGTGAGGACAATTAACCAGTGGAACAGCTTGCCTCCAGAAATGGGTGTTTCATCACTGGAGGTTTTTAAGAAGAGATTAGACAGTCACTTATCTGAAATAGTGTAGGTTCTCCTGATTGAGTAGAGAGTTGGACGAGAAAATCTCCAAGGTCTCTTCCAGCTTCTATTTCTATTTCTATTTCTATTTCTATTTCTATTTCTATATTTCTATTTCTATTTCTATTTCTATTTCTATTTCTATTTCTATTTCTATTTCTATTTCTATTTCTATTTCTATTTCTATTTCTATTTCTATTTCTATTTCTATTTCTATTTCTATTTCTATTTCTATTTCTATTTCTATTTCTATTCTACTCCACTCTACCCCATTCCAGAATAAGGCAACTCTGTAACACTGCCAAGAAAACTGCATAAAGGTATTCAGTAGAAGTCTGGATTGACTTTTAAATATGTTTTGATTTTTTAAAAATATGTTTTAGTTTATATTTTTTCTCTGGGGATTCATCTCCTGGAATCCCTTGCTCCTTTTTTTGCTGCCTTCAAAAACAATAAACAAAACCTGCCATGAAGATGGTAAGTGAACCATGCACCCAGTGCCATCTTTGGAGTTCTATATTTTTGGCAGAAGTTAAATCTCAAGTGTCATTGTTTACATTCTTAAGAGGTTGAAAGCACTAGGCTTCTTAGTTTGCTGAACATAGCCTCTGAAGGATGTGTTTTATTCCTGTTTGACAAGTATAGACTGCCCTATGGAATGTGTTCAGAGAAAGAGAGCTGGCAGCAATGCCCATAGAAAACTGTAGGGATGCTAAAATGAATGACACACAAGTGTGATGTCATCTTAAAACAAATGCCATCATTGGCTTTGGCATCTCAGATTCACATCATCTACATGTAATGTCATTGCGCGTATATCTGCTTTTGCTCCCTCACAGGTATCATGGCCTCCAATGGGGACAGAGATAGAGATGGGCCAAGACACTATCCTGCCTTTAGGAAAAGTGGAAACTTCAAATATCTTTAATTTGGAGAAGAATGATTTAAAAATAATAGGACTGTCATTAAATATTTAAAGAACAGATTTACTTATTGTATGGTACATTCAGTCACTGGGGATTCATTGGGAACACATGTCAAACCCATCATAGCCATTTTATACAACAAACGTGGCAAATCCATTGCACTGCTTATTCCTTTCCCTTTTAGTCATAAACTGACTACGGGCCACACAGTTTATGGATTGTGATTTTAGTATAGTTAGACCATGTATAATTTACAGACTGCATTTTAACATAGATTTTATCATATATGATTTTATTGGCAAGATTTTATCATTTTATTTATTATTTTATTCTAAAAAAAATAATTGTATATTTATTGAGTGTTTTTATTTGTTCTGGTCTCTGATCTACGACTGTAATAAGATTGGGAAAAAATCACTTCAATAAAACACGAGATAGAAACACAAAATATGAAACGTAAAGTCCAAAGTATTATAAATGTATGTCTAGATTACAGATATAATTTTCTGCTTCATTTGTCACAGTCAAGAAATCAACAAAGTCTACATTATAGACTCTATTTTGCCACTCTATCACTATATGCTGCATAGTTTGTTTTTTGACCCCACAGCCACAATTTAGTGATGATATTTTGCCCCACTTATAGAGGGCATCTGGACATCTACCATGGCCAGAGTGAATTCAATTAAACTCCCACACCCTTTAGACTTTTATATAAACATATAGACTTTTAGTTATACAATTTGGGATGAACATTCTTTGAATGGTGTGGGAGTAGGAATCGATTTCCAGAGGAACCAGGAGTGTACCTGAGGACACAGATAAACCTCCAAGTGGCCTCAATGACCCTCTAAAAGGATGCAAATGACCAGCTGTCTGCAAGGAATATAAATCCTTCCATTTCCCACTATCCTGTCAGGGTTGAAGAAGCTTCTTGGATGAGAAGCGAAACATCTTCAAAAAAAAACCCAGAAAGTCCAGTTGCCTCTTGAAAAAAAGCACCTTTGGGATTACTGTGTATTAAAAATGGTCTCTGCTTAAGGCAAGCCAAACTGAGTTGGAGGAAAGCAAGTTGGATATGACAGTTGGACGGAAAATCCAAGCTCTGTTATAAATAACACTAAGTACTGAACAAGGTTTCATTCTCTATCATCACAGCAGGCTAAATTCCAGGGGCTATAAGCAAGAGATTGCCCTGCTCTGCCTTGATTTGCCTACCATTCTGTCCAGCTGTGGCTAGCACACTTCAGTGATAGATGTTGCAGGGATGGGGCTAAATGACTGACAACTTAATGCTGCAAATCGACAGGCAGAGCCAGTTCCTAAGCCATTTATCCATTAGTGCATTTATTATCCCTTGTGACTTCACACATGCATTGTAATGTTTATTTAACAATTCTAAAAAAGCTGGGGGATGATAGTAGAACAGTGTAATTCCCAAACTGCGGGTTGGAGCATTCCAGAATGTTAGGTGCCAGAGGGGGAGACCAAATGTAATTGAATGAAAGGCACCTGTGAAGCTGGAATGCCCCCCTGCTGATGCAAAAGAGGATAGTTAGCTGTGTCACTGCATGATCACTAGTCTAGCCTTATTGTCAAGCTGGGGAGGCACTGGTGAAAATCAGAACAGAAATGGTATTCCATTCTCAAGATCTCTGCCTTCCCTGTCCATTCAGACCTTAGGAACAAGAAGGGAAAGGTCCAGGAAGGCTTGCTACAAGTTTCAAAAAGTTCTAGTTCTAGTGTAGGTTGATATCCCTATAGCTGTTTGTAAATCTGCTATGATTAGAAGCCACAGATCAATATGCCATGATTAAAACTTTAAGGAAACTTTGACCACCAGGAGGCATCAAGTGGCCAGTTTCAACAAACATGTGTAACGAGAGCTGATTCTCTGATGTTCAGACTCTGCTGGAATTGAAATCATGGATCTTTGCTCTTCAGATGAATTTATACAGCATGAATAATTATTACATTATTGTCAGCTTCTCTAAGAAGAAATAGCTGGTTCACCAGGTGGTCATCCCCTCCATGATGAACAGGTAAAGTGAAATACCTACATAATTGGAATTGCAGTTCAGAAACTAAACCCTACCCTGCCACATATCCAGATAGTGATTGTGACTGATGTTCCTGATGCTAAGAGATGTAGAATTGACAGAGCAAGAAGAACCAAGAACCCTTAATACAAATGTACTAAGGTAGTAGTGTTGTTGGTTGATAAAGATGACCTGTAAGAGTATATCAACATTTTTTCCTTCTGTCTCAAGGAAGGATCCAAAGCCTATTGACATGGCTTTGACAGTCCATAGATTTGCATAGGGTTATATTAGCTCTAACCAGTTAACCATGACATCAAAACCACAAAGTCCAGACAAATGTTCATTTTCCCTTTCAGACTATCCAACAGAAAGAGCTGGAAAGTTCAAATCATGCCTGTCCATTACAAGATTCATCCATCACCAAGGGTTTCACTCTAGTCACCAAGCCATGTGTTTTCCTACCAGCCTGTTCAGTGGTGAAAGAAACTGAAAATATCATCAAACCTAGAGAGACTCTCTTGATGCAAATGATCATGAGATCCAAGCATTTCCTTGGGGACTTAGTATCCCCATTGTGATGATTTTGACCCTGCATTATGTGCTGCAGAACTACTGATATACTGTATATAACTGACTTAATGCCTGATTGGGTTCAGTGTGATATGAAAAGAGTTGCCCATATGATATAGAAGATCATTTTACTGACTTTTTGGGGAGGAGGTTACTGGTGGTGATGAGAGTGTAAAGCTGGTAGCTTTCAAATTTACACACCTGAAAAATTTCTCATTGGCTCAGCTCTTTTTTTTTTTTACAATATACTATGAAGAAAATACTATGAACTTTGAAGAAACAATGGTCTTTGCTAACAAGATAATCATCCCTCCTTCTCATCCCGAGTGCACTTTTGTAGTGTTATCTTAAATGAAAACTCAGGAAATAAAAGTATATATCATCATCATTTAACAACCCCATAATCCCTTGCTGGGTGGAGTTTGGGCAAGTAAATGGAGCTAGCAAATGGTTTAATGGCTGGATGCCCCTCCTGCCGCCAATGAGGAATTTTGTTTTGTAGATATATTCTCATTGTGCCCAGAGAGAAAAATATCTGCCTCTACCTAGGATCCAACTCACATCCTCCTGATTGTGAGGTGAGAGCTCCACTTCTAGGCCATCACACCACTCTAAATAAAAGTATTTATGTATAGGTGGAATTATAAAATGTACCTCCATTCTATTTCAGGGGAATAAGGCTAGACTCAATTTGGAAAAAAAATGAGGCTGTATCATGGCAAGAGCAAGTTGCTGCTGTTTTTTCCATTGAGGTTTATTCCATGAGAAATACACTTTCACTTAGTTACTGGGCATGCTTTCAAGAACAGCATATGGAAATTATACACAAACAGCACCCATTGCTGCAATTAATGGACTTTTCTTTATATTCTAACAGCTGCACTTGGGAAACATGGAATGGCATATATATATATATATATATCCTCTGTCCCTTTGTAAAGAAGAGCTTGTGATTTTGAAGGACAGTAAAAGGGCTTAAGATCATTAGGGGTTGTCACCTTTTCAATGCTGGTCATGCTGCTGTACTTTGGTATCACATTAACATGCAAAAGTTCAGAGCTACAGCAATTTCTTTGTAATTTTATTTCAGGAGCAAGGAAATGGAATATGCAGATGTTGTTTAACATTACACCCATCAGCCTTGGGCATCACTGGAAATAGTGGGAGTTGGAATCTAGCAACAGAAAACCATATGTTTTCCATTCTTGAAGCAGCATGAAATATGGGGAAATAGCCTTTTCAGTTCCCAAATTAATATTTAGTGCCAGATTAACATGGGCACGCACAATAGGAATGCATGGGTTTTTTTGTAGACATGCAAATAGCATAAATATGACCATATATGCTTCTCCTTCCTGTCAAGACTTTTCTTCTCAAGTTCATGAACCAAAAGTCACTGTCTTCCTGATGATAATTAATCAGTTGATGATGAATCAAGGATTAAGATAGGCGGATGTTGTAGGGCTCCTGCAATACTCCTGAAGGATGTTTGCATAAACCCCAAATTAAACAAATATGTAAATTAAAGCCTTGTAAGATTGCCAATTTTCTAAAGATATGAGTTTTCCTGCCTTAAATCTCCTGAGCTTTCATCTGGAAGCAGTTATTTTGGATGGGATTTTAGAATGCCTGGGATTTCATAAGATGGTTGATTGATTTAATTTGATTTGATCTTGGTACTGTCTGACTCCAAATTGACCCTGAGTAATTCACAATTAAAAGTCAGATAATAATCTAAATTATATACCAAAACATACGCAATGATGCATCTGACAAGGGGTTTCATCCCCTCTGTCCAAAAACCTGGGAGATNTCTAAATTATATACCAAAACATACGCAATGATGCATGTGACAAGGGGTTTCATCCCCTCTGTCCAAAAACCTGGGAGATCTCCATCAGGTTGAAGGACATCCACATCTTGGAGGACCTCATGCTAGAGAATAGACCCAGATAGAGAAGGCATGCATTCTGCGTCCCAAAGGGTAGCACTGGTAAATTAAAGAGAACTGGATACCAGCTCATATTGTCTGGGCAGAAGATAGATGGTCTCTCAAATATCTGGGCCTAAGCCATATAGAATTTTATAGTGAACTAACTCCTGGAAACACAACATCCATGCAATTGCATTTTGAACCATTTGAAGCTTCTCAGTGGTCTTCACACGGGGATCATAGGGAAGAGTAATAAATAATAAGCAATGCATAATATAGCAAAATAGTATAAAAATAAATTATACAATAAAAGTAAGGTTGGCAGTGAAATGGGTGGCAAACAGATCAAATAAACAAATAAGGAAACAAACAAATACTCAGAAGTTAAGATGCTGGGTTTATCAGCTGGAAAGTTGACACAGTTTGAGACTCAAGCAGCACAGTTTGAGACTCAAGCAGCACATGACAGGATGAGTTCCTGTTACTTGCTCCAGCTCCTGCCAGCCTAGCAGTTCAAAAGCATGCAAATGCAAGTAGATAAATAGGTACCCCTTCAGAGGGAAGGTTAATGCATTCTATATTTTCATTCTTATGACTGATCATCACTTAACACTGATGATGTTACCTAACTTGGGTAATGAAATAATTTCAAGAAAACAACCAAGCTCAGAGAGCATCAAGGATTCTTCATATCAACCCTGGGCTACAAATATTGTTCTTTAAAATGTATGGTATTAGAAAAGCTAGAAATGCTGTTGCATACTTTTTGTACATTGCAAACTGTTGTGAGAAAGGGAAAGATTAAGTTTGGAAAAAAAGAAAGAAAAACTGAATGAAACCAAATTTGACACAGTTATACACATTCAGTTTATAAAATAATCAAAGGCTGGACAGATTTTTAAAAGAGTAGACCCCCAAGTGATTTAAACTATGGCTGATCTCTCTTTGCTAAGTATGACATTTTTGGTTGTTATTACTCACTTACCATTGTCCCAGCTATGAGAATGAGTTGTTGCCCTCACCTGCAATTTTGCTATTGTGGACCAGGATATTTCAGTTGAGAAAAAAAGTGGGGAGGGGGAATTAAGCAGCCAGGTTGGACCAAAATTAGAAAAAAAGGAGGACCCTTTTGGAGAGAAGAAATGCGGAAAGCCTCAGGAACCCTCTCACACAAGAAAGAGAGAGATACCATCACTGTATGTCTATTGAGATTCTTAGTCATCCAGGTCCCTAAGGTGCTTTATCAAAAGGCAACTGGATATTCTTGTTTTTTCCTTGAAGACCTTTCATTTCTCATCCAAGAAACTTCTTCAGTTCTGACTGAATAGTAGAAAATGGAAGGATTTCTATTCCTTGCAGTCATTTAGTCATTGACACTCTCTCCAAGAGTCATAGAGGCCACTTAGAGGTTTGTTGGTGTCCTCAACGTCACCTGAATAGTGCAGATTGGAACCTTCTTGGAACTGCTGAAAGGACTGTGTTGTAAACAGGAGATAGGTGGGTTCATATTTCCTCCCACCCATTGAGAGTGGGATGTTCAATTTTAATGTAGATTGCCTCTTTGACCCCTCTTTCTAACCAATGATCCTTTCTGTCCAGAATGTGGACTTTACTGTCCTCAAAAGAGTGGCCTTTGTCTTTCAAATGCAGATGGACTGCTGAATCTTGTCCTGATGGGTTTGTTCTCCTACATTTTGGAAAAGCATCTTTGGGACCATCACCTTATGGGTGCATTGGATAAATTACATCCTTCCCCCAACATAACAAATATTCTGCCATGCTTTGCAACAACATTTCCAATCTTGGTGGGTATTTTAGAACATGAATTTTTCTAGACATTTCATTTGTTTCTTTGGTTTTGATGGTAAGGTGTGGAATTCCTGGCTGGCCACAAAATAAAATCCCCTTTTGTTTCAGGAAGTCACTATTCATAATAGCAAGTACAAAAAAATAAAATGGTGGGTTAAGAAGAAGGAAAGACTGATAGATCGCTGCTGCTTTCTACCATCTTAAAAATAGCACTGGCTGTTCCTAAGGCAAAACAATCAGTGGGATTGTTCCTGTTGATTCATATCTTTTGCTCATAAAACATTCCATTCCATCTTCCGTTAGGGACATTAGTTCAGCAGTGCTGGCAGAGCTTGGAATGAAGCTCATATAGATGGTGATTTACAACCTCTGTTCATTCAGTCAGTTTTATTTAAAAAGCAAAGTACTTCAGATTCAGTTAATGTTATTTTTCTACCGATTGTCACACAACCAGTGCTGGATTTATGAAAAGATGTCTGAGCCTGCCTGTATTTTTTTTTTACCTCACATGTTAGCCTATCTGATACAGGTTTGACCATTCGCTGAAACTGGGAGCACTGGTTGTGATACTTTAGACTGGTAAACAAAAGGAGAGACTGCAACAGGGAAGCTATAGACTGCCTGATTATTTATTCTTCAATTATATAGCATGACTGACTCACAACTCTCTTCATAGGAGTATTGCAGATGAGAATATTTCCAGTGTCTGTTCTCCTATAGAAGCAGAGTTGCAAGTAGGTATAGCATGTGACTTCTATATTGGCTACAAGTCTGTAGAGATTATCAGTCATCCAGGTCATGATTGTCCCAAATGTGTTTTTTTTCTCTTGCATCTTTGGGACAACCATGACATGGATGACTGAGAATCTCTTAGTTATACCCTTTGAATGGTGTGGGAGTAGGAATGGATTTCCAGAGAGAAATTGAAGACTTCAGGAACCAAGAGCACTACTCAGGTGATGCTGAGGACGTAGATAAACCTCAGAGTGCTTCAACAACCCTCTAAAAAGCTGCAGATGACCAGCTGTCTGCAAGGAGTATAAATCCTTCCATTCCCCGCTATCCTGTCAGAGCTGAAGAAGCTTCTTGGATGAGAAGCGAAACATCTTCAAAAGAAAAAAACAAAAAAGTCCAATTGCCTTCTGAAAAAAAAAGCACCTTTGGGACTTCCATATTGGCTGTCTTGCTGATGCAGAAAGATTCTGATTATATGTTTGGAAACTGGTCACCATCTCTTGTTTTATGAAGCATAGGGCAGCCAGCATGATAGATATGGCCTTTGAGTTAGAGCAGTATGCATGTCTGCCCCAATGAAACTTGCATGCCATTAAAAATAAAAACAGATGAACATTCTCAGGACCTTGTGGAAACAAAGTTATTCTGTGCAGGAGAACATATTTAGCAATGTAAGAGATGATGATCTCGACCCCACAGATTTTTAGTACTGTGTATAAAATTAAATGGTATGATAAAATTTATTGAGCATTTAGCTATAATCCCAGTAAAATGAAAGTAATTTAATGGCACATTGTCCCTATGGCAGGTGAGCATGGCCGTAATTTTCTTTCTGTTGGAATACCAATGCGCCAGGAACTGCCCAGTGCTGAAATATGAGGATATCTTGATCCATTGCCTGTAATCTGCAATGGATCTTTACTCACTATACTGGAATTTCTCAGTGCATACAGTTATGTTTGGAATTAAATAAAAGGGGAATTATATATAATGTTGAGAAAAGTATGTAAGAAAAGAGCTAACATTTCTGGTGCATGTAAGAAAAAGTATGTAAGAAAAAAGCTAACAGAATTAATTGCTTAGCGTGAATATTTTAGAATCAGTATAATATATTATAATATATATTATAATATAGAATCAGGATAATATCATATGTATTATGACTTTGAAACTCTCAAAGTGTTGTACAGCCTCTGAAGATTGTTGAACAATTCCTAGTGGTATGTAGGCGGTATGTTTGGGCAAAAGAGGGTTTTGAAGGACACTATTACATTAAAAATTCTCCCTATGATTGCTGTCTTTATCAGTTAATGAAAACTTGGTTTAAAAAAAGCATATTTCCTCAGTTGAAAATGGGCAAGGTCTTTACGTGATGGGCTGCAATTGTGCAATGAGATCATTTATTGATGCTACTCATCATGTGATTGGCTACTATAGAATACAAATTGTCAAGAATATCAATAGCAATAAATCCAGAAGTCATAGTAGAAGTAGCAGTAGCTGAATAGTTGACATAGAAAATAAGACATGGATGTTTCCAAACCTCTGGACAACAATCATGTGTGATAATTTGGATTTGCCCAAAATCACCCAGTAAGTTTCTTACTCAAGTAAGATGTCAGACTTTAGCCTGAACTTCAGCAACAGAGTGGTCAATATTTGGAATACTCTACCTGACTCTGTGGTTTCTTCCCCAAACACTTTAACCTTAGACGTCTACTACTGACCTCACCCCCTTCCTAAGAGGTCTGTAGGGGGCGTGCATAAGCGCACCAATCATGTCTACTGTCCCTGTCCTATTGTTTTTTTATTTTTCTTATAAGTATCTATCTCATGCATTCAAAACTATATTTATTCTTATACCTGTATTTTGTAAGCAATTGACAAATCAAATAAATACTAAATACTGAACTTCCTGGTCCTGAACCTTTGTTTTGACTAATACATTTCACTTACTTTTTTGAAATATTTTTTTAATTGATGTTCCAGAGGCATGTTCATGATATGGAGATTATGCAAGAAAACAACCAACTAAGAACAGGAAAAAAACCCTTAGAATAGAAGAGAATATATGAATCTCAAAGTCCTTGGTGCTCTTTGACCTTGGTAATTTCCTTGCAAATGCTTTATTATATAACTGGGTAAGATAATCAGTGCTAGTGAATGTGACATTTTCTCTCTATTGATAGACACAGAAATTTGCCATGCTCATGTTGGTTTGGTGGAGGTATGGTTTTCTCCTTGGTAGTTCCAGAAGATAGTTTTCAAAGGTAGTTCTCCAAGATAGTTTTAGAACTACTACGAAGAAAACTATATATCCATGAACACTGGCTGGGCAAACCACTATATATAAACAGGGATTGAACCCCACACTCTTTTGCAATTACCTTACATAGTTGAATAATGAAATGACTGCTAGAAAACAACCAAACTCAAAGAGCACCAAGATTCCACAGGAAAAAAACAACAAAGTATTTCCTTAGAAATATATATGGTAAGATAGAAAATAATGGATGGACTTATGCTTGATTTATAAGCATCCAAGACAAAGAAAACACAAAGTGGACAAATGTTTTTCAGTTTCAATTACCAAATTCTTTCTCATACATTCTTCTATTCTAAAAATGCATCCATGTCCCCTAACTATGTTCAAAGAAAAAAACAACCCTCATTCCTCAAAAATCCAAACTTAATCAACAATAAATAGGGGAAATTGTGGTTTATTATTATTTATTAAATTTACATGCCACTTCTCTCACTGATAAGGCAACTTATAAGGCACTGATAAGGGTATAGAGACGTTATCTGTACAGAATGCACCCATTAATTTTAAGTAAAACAGTTGAAATTGTTGAAGGTGATACTAGTCAGAACTGGAGGCATCTTTGCTGGCTTGTAGCTGAGTGTCAAGGGATTGTTCTCCCCCTTTTTTTCCTATTCTGTTTTGTCACTCTTTTGGACTGAAATAGCCATTAAGAACTGCGGTATCTGCTATCCCGCATTAGATGGGCACCTCATGATAGGGAGCGAAAGGAGAAAGAAACGACAGGGGACGAAGTTCCTCGGGATGAGTGTGCACAGAAGGTCTGGATACACGCTCTTTTATTATGCTCAATCAAAAGGAGGTGATTGTTTATACAGAGCCTAGGTCAAGCCCAGGTCAGACAAAATACACATGATTTTAATTAGCTCAGATAAGGCAAAATTCCAGGTCAGACAGGATCGCAAGATTACAATTCAATCAGGATATTCCTGCTTTACAAAGCTGCATGCTAAACAAACTAATTACAATGTAAGTAAGCTATTTCTACAGATGTTTAACTCCTTGTCCCTGTACGTGTCCTGAAAAGGTCACTGAGGAGACAGAAGCTCAATGATTATACGTGAGTGATACAATGTATCAATGCCTGAACAATATATAGTTGCAATGATACAAAGTTGCAAACATATGAATGCCACATAGTTACTACAAAGAACCTCTGGGGTTTCATAATGCTGAGTTTCTTTTTTTTAATTCTAATGAATTATGAAGAGCTGCCCTGTGCTCTCTTCAAGCTTCTTCTGGGGAGATTATTTCTTGCAGAATTCTCAGACATGTTAATGAGGTTTGCACTAGGAATGTTTGACAAGATTACACACTTAGATCAAAAGAAAACATCAAATATGTTGCTAACCCACATATATATTTCTTTCAGTCCCTTAATTGAGATGTTTGGTTTAAGTTTTTTTTATCTCATCTTTGTTACTTTTATAAATAACTCAAGACAGTGAACATATCCAATACTCAATGTCTATGGAGATTCTCAATCATCCAGGTCATGGTTGTCCCAAAGGTGCTTTTTCAAGAGGGTACTGGACTTTCTGGTTATTCTTTGGAGACGTTTTACTTCTCATCCAAGAAACTTCTTCAACTCTTGGATGTAGAAGCTGAAGAAGCTTTTTGGATGAGAAGTGAAACATCTTCAAAGAAAAACCAGAAAGTCCATTTGCCTCTTTAAAAAGCACATTTGGGACATATCCAGTACTACTTCTTCCTCCTATTTTCCCCACAACAACAAACGTTTGAGGTGAGTTGGGCTGAGAGAGTGACTAGCTCAAAGTCAATGAGCTAATCTTCATGGCTAAAATGAGACTAGAGCTCACAGTCTCCTGGTTTCTAGCCAGGTGTCTTTACCACTAAGCTATTCATATGCAGTACTAAATTAACTTTGAGTGTGAATCTATCATTTGTGATTTCCTGATGCATAAGCATAATAATGCCTTTATTAAACCAGCTGAATTTGCAAAAGATAGGCTTTGCTCTCACAAATATTGATAAAGCTACTCGTGCTAATATTGGTAAAAGAAATACTGTAGATTCGGAGTATCAATTCTTGCTCAACTCGATGGAAAAAAATTTGATTTAAAAACTATTTCAGAAGATTTTAGTCAGTTTTAGAGAAATTGCCATGAGTGGAGTAAGATATTTTTGCTCATCTTTAGTGACCTGGTAGCCTGTGGTGGGCTGCCCAGCTTGCCTGTACTGGTAGTTCTGATCACCAGCTGGGCTCGCCCACTTACCCTGGTGCTATCCTGACCTATACATTTGCTCACTCACCCCACCCGTGCAGCTCAGTTGATTTCTGCGGCTTGCCCGCTTTACTCACTCTGGCTTCTGTGTGCAAGAAATCCCCATGTTTTTGCATCTGTGCTGATGGTGCATGTGCGCATACTCACATTTTTGGTTCTACACTAGGCGAGCTGGTTGTTACATTATGTGCAGCCCATCTCTGTTGGTAGCCACTGGGGTATGTCTTTCAGGATAGAGCAATATCCATTCTCCTGAGCTTTCTCGGCTTCCATTTAATCTCAAAGGAGAACATCAAGAGGAAACCCCTCCTCTGAGGTCTTTTCCATGGTGGCAGGTCCGCTCCCAGTAAGAGAGAATATCATTGCTGGAAAGCAATTTCTCTGTCCCCAAATCTGGAAATGTTTGAAAGGTTCCTTGTGCTCAGCTCTAAAAAACAATAGTATACATTGCAAAAGTGTGTTCAAGCATCACCTTTGACAATGAATACAGATCTGTTGTGTGTTTGCAATAATCACTCTTTCCTTTCGGAAGAATAAAAATGGGAAAAAAATCAGGGTTAGAAACATTTTTGCAAGCCATCAGTGCATGAAAAACACAATGAAAGAATGATCCTAGGGCTCATACAGATGTAAGCAATGGTTGCAGATGCCAGTGGTGAAAAACAGATTTTTCTGTCAAATTTGCCTTCATGCAGCTTTCAACATACATTGGATTCCAAAGGACCAGCAAAGTCAAAGAAGTCTGAATTCTTCATGATTGTTTTCTTTGCTGTTGTTTTGTTACAGTTGTTTTCAGCTTTCTGTTACTAAGATTTGGGGAGCTGGGAGATAAAATGAATTCCTTTGTGGATATATTATTTTTTTTAATGGATGCTTTTGAAGAATTTGATTATTTACCTCGGTTGATACTTTCTCATCAGAATTTCCAACAAAAGTGCTGTGTAGCAGGGATTATCAGAGCTACACCTGCAATTCCTAGGGTTTTTACATGACTCATTCACAAATAACTCAATAAAATAGTTCATGTTCTAAAGCACTTTCAAGTCCTTAGATAACTTCAAATGGACACAGTGTACTCTCTTTGCAAATAAACCATAGGATAAACCAGGGACATTGGATGGTGGTCAAATATAATTCTAAACTTCTCTGTGGCTTCGAAACTTCCTTCCAGACCTGGTTCCAGAATTTAGTGACTACGTTATAAATGACACTGCTTTTGATATAACTCAGTGATAACATGCTGAAGATAGTTTTCTGTTCCCTCCCTTTTTGTTCTCAGCAGTCTTTGTGGTCTCTCATGCTATCTAGGTTAAAAAACAACTACAACAACAACAAAAAACAAAACAAAACACAAAAAACACACGATGTCTGTAGCAGAATTTGAACCATCCTGTATGAAATGGAGATGAATTTATTTTTAAAAGAAAACCATTTTGAGGGAGAATGTGAAAAACAAAGCAGAAATGTTGAAGAAGCATCCTTTTTGCAGCTGTTCCTGCACTCCACATTAATTTCATTGAATGGTTGCTAGCAAGATAATAATTATGCTAGATTTAAAGTATTATATGAAATTGTGATTAAGATAACTTACAATAAGGCTTAGTTATAGACTGATAAAGAATATTCCACCCTGGGAGGCTTAGTGTGTATCTGATACGGTACCCTGAAAAACATTTCTTGGTATCTATATGACATTTTAACTTATTTTTAAAGGGTCTTTTTCAGTAATAAAACAAACAATCAAATAGGAATCTGTTAAATTTATCTAAATATTTCAGCTGTGGAGATGGAATGTGCTGGAGAATTCTGAAAAGTTCTGTTCTTCTTTGAGATCACTCAGTTTCATCAATTGATGAGTAAGTTTATAAAATGGATAAATAAATAAATGCTACAAAATTTCAGATATGGTCTATGGTCAGTTGACATCCAGAACAATACAACCAGTCCTAGCTTACAGATAAACATACCTCAGCATAAAGTTCATATGTATTCTAGAGATATTCTTTAAAAAATTAAGTGTTAGGTGATTGTATCTTGCTTTCTGAAGAATAATATGCATCTTGTGATAAACATTAAGTCATTAAATCAATCAGGGTTATTATGATTTCATCGTCTCCTACTTACACTCCTGGTGAAACTAAATTGGCTAATTGTTAAGATAGCAAATTCAATTTCCTGGAGAAAATATATCAAGGTAGCTTGAGATGAATCTTGTTAGGTAATCTATATGAGATGACCAGGTTGAGCCCCAGGGAAGGGTCAAATCAGTCTCAAGTCCCTTCATACCCACAAGAGATCTAAGTCCAGCCCACCTTGAATTCCTATTGATTCTCATCTACCACCAATTTGCTTTGATTGTTAATAGTTTAGATTCTTGTAGAGAGCTTAACCTTGCAATAAACCTTTATATTCATTTGAACTGCCTAGATTTCCTGACTTCCCTGATGCTTGACTTAATCAAGGCAACTGGTGCCTTCAATCTTACTACTAATATATTACGATATAATGTAAACTGCGAAAAATTGCATAGTTCAAATCTATTTTTGAAGTAGCCACTTTTTCTTGTCCCCAGGATAGCCTTCCTCACAACATAAATAGAACAATGACCTGCTTCTGTAAATATCACTGTGGAAAGATTGTTATGATAATTGATGGAACAGCTGGTCTATTACTGTGTCCCTATTTTATGCATTATATAATATTATACATAAGGCATGATATTCATCTAAACTGTGTTAAGAGAATTGCTTGCATCATATTTTTGTAATAATTTTATTAAAAGTTCTAATAACAGTGATAAAAGATAGAATCTAAAAAAAGAAAGAAAATGGTGCAAGGAAGAAAGAAAAGAAAATGAAAAACAATCCCAAGAAGTTATTTTCCACCCTCATAACAAGGATAAACAATTTCACAATCTTGGAGAAGGCGGAGCTTCGTCTCGGTGCTACAGCTGCGATCTTGGGGCTCTGAGATCGCAGCTGATATTTTCGCCCCAGCGCCACTGGTCGGTCCTGAACGGACCTAAACATCCGCTATGAGACAGGATTGAGAAGGGCCAAGTCCAGGATCCCAGAGATATCGCAAATCTCTGTTTGATCCGGGAGAAGTCCTTTTGTGGCGTGTGGGTATGGAAGGCAGCCTCCAAAGCTGCTGAATCGGGACAGCGGCTTGAGCGAATGTGTGTCGGTTGGGTGAGAACCTCTTTTGTAATGTAAATTGGCTGAGACCTGAAAGGGATATCCTGAACAAAGAGAAGAAACCTGTGACTTATTTTTGTTTGACTGGAATTGTTTAAGCGGCGTTTTTTTAAAAGTGATGTCAAATTGAGGCTTGGATTCTTTCCTTACTACTTTTTTTTCTGAGGACTTAATGTGATTTGTAGGTAACCAGATTGAATTTTTTCTTATATATATTTCATGCTTCTTTTGATTTTTAATTTTCATTTTAGGATAGAGACCCCCTTTGATTTTTTTCTTTCTTTTACTCTGAGTTTTGTATACATTACTCTTCTTTCTGGTTGGGGGGGAAAAGTATTAAGAGATTTTGCAACACGCCAACTAAGAGGCTTGAAAGTACTTTATTTGAACTGGGGAGAAATGTATAACTCTCCTCTCAGGACATTTTAATGTGATAAGATGGAGGGAGAGCAACAGAAAAATACAGTGTTTTCCTGGACTCTTATCAAATTTCAACACTTGAGGCTTGGCTTTGAAGCTGCTGGAGAAGAGAGTCATAATAAGCCTTGGATAAATAAATAAGAGTGCAGTGTGGCAGTCCATATATACTTGTGAATCTTTATTCGCCAGCCTTTTGTATATTTTAACTCTATAATATTTTTATATTTTTGCTTTTTATTTTATCCTTTTTCTTCTTTGGTTTTGGGCCTTTTACTATTGGATTTTTCTATTTTGGAATCATAATTGGCTATTCTATCAGCATGGATTGAAAAGTCAAAAAGAATTTGAAGTTTTTTGAAGCATTAAAATGGAAAAAAAAAGTGAAAAAAGAAAAAGGTGTTAAATGAAATAGACTGTGTGTTTTGGATTGTTTGGTGACTTTGACTTTTGGAAATTTTTTTTGAAGGATTAAAATTCATTTGGGTCGTTTAATTTTTTTTTTTTCACAATGGCACTTACTATGGATGAACTGAAAATGGAATTTATAAAATATGAACAAGAGAAACAAGAAGGAAGGATTCTTTTGGCTCTATTTTTCGTTTCTTAGAAATGGCAATTTCTACATATGAGAAAACTACAAGAAAAAGAAGAACTGGGATGAGAAGAAACCATCCCTAATGAACAAGCCTTTTATTTGGGGAAGAAAGGGGAAAGGAGAGAAAGAGAATGGAGAATTTAAGATTAAAAAAAACACCAAAAAGGGGAAAAACAAAGGTGAAAAGTGGACACAACATAAGAAAGCAACAGAAAAGAAGAATACACAGAGAGGGTGGAATTAAGAGGACAAGGGGGTAAAAAGGGTAGAGTGGTGAGCAAGGGAGGAAAGAAGGGAAGACCAAAAAAGGGGAAACAAGGTGAAAGTGGTCCACAAACATCAGAAAGCAACAGAAAAGAAGAATACAAAGAAGGGTGGAGATAAGAAGCCAAGGGGTAAAAAGGGTGAGTGGAGAAGCAAGGGAGGAAAGAAGGGAAGAGAAGCTACAAAGGTTTGAACAAGATGTAAAGAAACAGAATTTATTTAGAGATAATGGGTAAACATATAATTGAAAAAAGAAATTCTGCAAAGGTACATAAGATTGTGTTGTTGATCTGTATTTTGAAATAATGTTACAAAATTGGAATAATATATGATTTTAAAATGGGACAAAATATTAATGTAATTTAGCGAAATTTTTTTTCTTAATATAATAAATGAAATCAAATATGAGAGAATTGAATTAAAGAAAAATGGGAACATTGTCCATTGTATAATACTTTAAAACATAAGTGAAATAGGGGGAAGTAACTAAGCAAAAATTTATAAATGTTCCCCTAGAAGACATGATATTTATTAGAAAGGGATTGTGTAAAATGGTTAAGACTTAAATGAATAATAATTTTAATGATATAATTTTAATTGCTTATGGATTGTTGTTTTAATTATATTATATATTTTTTAAAAAAATTTTTTTTCCTTGTTTTAAAATATTGGAGTCTATCTTTAGAATGTACTACGCAGAATCTGAATGAAAATTATGTGTTATGTTAAGCTTAAAAACTAGGGGAAGGATAAGTATGATAAGGCATTATACTCCAATCAGTCATTACAGAAGAATTTTGTGTTAATGAGAAAAGATAATAGACAGTCTGAAACAGGAAGACAAAGGATATAAGTATATTGATTTAAATTGAGATGAAATAAATATAATAGAATTAAGAGAGTGAAAAGAGGGAGAAGCTATATAGAAAATGTAAAATAGTAAATAAAAAATGGAATGCCTATATAAAAGTAAGCATGAAACTTGAATTTATGTCTGTACAAAAAGATGTAAACTCGGGATCAAACTGCCTGTCCAAGCAAGTATTTTTACTTATGTTTTGTGTTTTGTTTGTATATGTTTGTTTGTTAAAAATTAATAAAATTCTTTAAAAAAAAAACACAATTTCACAATCTCTTCAGCTCCTCTTAATTAACAGCTATAAAACTCTTCATCCCATAACTCATTTTTGAACTATAGGCAAACATCTTCTCCTACCCAGGTGTCAGCAAAATGTCCAAACACACCCCTAAAATAGTAACATTAATTAACATGTATAAAACTCAAAATTCCACATCTTAACTCTTAAATTTGAGCAAGCCCATTCAGAAAGCATAAAGTAGTTCCTATATCCAAGCGTGAACAAAAACAATGTTTTAATTTTAACATGTAAAATAATTTTAACATGTAAAAGGTCAATTTCTTCTTTAAAGAAAGCAACCTCACAAATGTCCCTTATTTTAAGTGGAAAGGCAGTTAGATAGAAAAGTAGATTAGATAATCTAAATGATATTCCAATTAAAATATATACAGTAACTATAGAAAAGAGGCTTAAACATCATATAAATTTAAAGCAAAGCCAATGCACATTTTCTATTCCAGATGACAACAAATCCAAAGAGGAACACTCCGAATAACAATATAACCCATTCAAATAAACATTCCAAATCTCAACTCTTTAACTATAAGCAAAATCACATTTAAAAGGCATAAAGTAATCCCAGTATCCTAGTATAAACAAAAGAGTGGAATTTAACAGGACAAAGAGGGATAATTTCCCCTTTCAGGAGAACAAGCTCACAAAAGTTCCCTAATTTAAGTAAAAAATATAGTTCAATATAAAGTTAGTTTAAATACTCTCAGATTAGGATACATAAATATAAAGAAAAAGCCTTAAGCACCATGTTAACTTTCTTTCTTTCTTTCTTTCTTTCTTTCTTTCTTTCTTTCTTTCTTTCTTTCTTTCTTTCTGTCTGTCTGTCTGTCTGTCTGTCTGTCTTTCTTTCTTTCTTTCTTTCTTTCTTGGCTGCCCATCTTACTAAGCACACACACAGAAACATAAATTAAGAGCAAGAATAAAAAATCAAGGACATGGGGAGGGCAGGGGCAGAATGGGAGAGGTGGGATCTGTTGTTACTCAATCAACCACCTTCAATGGTTTCCCCATTGGGGCCTCAGGCCAACTGGCAGAGCTAGGTCTTTAGGCTCTTACAAAAAGAATAGGAGGGTTGGAGCCAACTTCATACCAGGGGGCAAAATGTTCCAGAGGGCAGGAGCAGCAACAGAGAAGACCTACTTAAACATAGTTAAGTGCGATATGGAAACATTCATGACAGTGGTGGGATCCAAATTTTTTTATTACTGGTTCTGTGGGCATGGCTTGATGGGTGTGGCAGGGGAAGGATGCTGTAAAATCTCCATTCTCACTTCACTCCAGGGGGAAGTTTACTGCAAAATCCCATTCCCTCCCCACCCCACTAACCTGCTTTCCAGCTCCGTTCTCCTGTGCAGGGCAACAAAAGAAGACCCAGCTAATCAGCTGGGACTAGAGAGGCAGAGAATAGATGGGGGTGGGATCAGTCAGAAGTGGTATTTGCTCCAAACTGGTCAAAATTTCTGCTATCAGTTCTCCAAAACTGGTCAGAACCTGCCAAATACCACCTCTGATCCATGAGCCACTATACTAGGTTCTTAGAGGATTAGCTATACAAAATAAATCAAATGTTTGGGTTTGGGAGTCCTCACAAACACAACTGAATAAGTGGGTTTGCTTTAACCCTATGAAGGATTGGATTTGTTAAAGGTTGATTTAAACCTCTGGAGGTTAATTGACTGTATAAAATTGACCTCTTTTTTAGTGTTCTCAAAGCACATTAATTGCTTTGTTGACCCAGTTAATCAGGTTGTGGACACAAAGATAGTGATCCTCTGTTGATCATTTAATTTATTTCTCCAAACAAGCAGAAGAAAACCATTTAAACTTCATTGCCTGTAAAACAGTGAGATGAGGGAAGGGAATAAAAACCATTGCTTGTAAGTTTTCAGTGTCTTCTGTCTGATGAAGACTAATAGTTAGGTGAAATCAGGTCTTTAAGTTGGCTTTAATGGTGGCTTTTGCTTGTCAGTTCCTATGGCTTTGTAAGAGAAATGCCATTTTCTAGTGGTAATTAGCTACCAATAAAGGTATAAATAATAAAGGTACAATAAAGGTATGTATGTATGTATATATCAGAGGTGGTATACAGCAGGTTCTGACCAGTTCTGGAGAACTGGTAGTGGAAATTTTGAGTAGTTCAGAGAACCGGCAAAAACCACCTCTGGAGGTATTTTACAGTATCCTTAACCTGCCACGCCCACCAAGCCATGCCCACAGAACCGGTAGTAAAAAAAATTTAATCCCACCACTGGTATGTATGTATGTATGTATTATGTGATCAGGCTTAGTTTTTGGGGAGAAAAATAAAGGGAAAAATTGTGCCCCTGCCTACCAGCATCCATTGGTATTCACCTACCTAGCATCCTGTCAATGTGTGAGAGAGTTGAGGGCTGTTTGGAAATTGAAACATGGAAACTGAAACAGTATTTGCTGTGTGAGCAAGAAGGAGCCTTAGCTCAACTGTTCTGTACTAAAGCTGCTTGGTGCTGTGAAATGAAAACTGAAACTGACACTCCTCTCCTCTGCTTGTATTTTGCATTTAGAACATATTTTTTTTCAGGTAGGGAGGGGGGGTAGAACTCCTTAGCATCAAAGTGTGTTAATAATAATATAGGAAATACTAATGCTGTGATGGTCATTTTGAAAAATCCTTTCATAGTGAGCATATATATACATATACATATACATACACACACAGAGACACACATATATAAATATGATAGATAGATAGATAGATAGATAGATAGATAGACAGACAGACAGACAGACAGACAGACAGACAGATAGATTTATAGTTGCTTTCTAAATCAGCATATGATTGTATACATTTGATTGTTGGCTTAACTCAGCCATTGTGGTTTGTAAACCTCAGGTCATGATTTTGATCTTTTGTGTATCCAGAAACAAAGAGGTTTTTCAATAAATCATGATTAAGGAAATTATAATTTAGCTCTTTTATGGATTGAAATGAATACAGTAGTGTAAATACTGGGTCTGGATAGGGCATGATATCACAGTTAAAATGCAAAAATTAATAGCTGGAAGCACAATGGTAAACTATAATCCCAAGGGTAAGGAAGAATCTTTCCTCTTCTTATAATTAGGATGTCTTGGGCTGCCCAACAGTATAAAAGTGTAACTTTCTGTATGATGCAGAAATAGGTTAGTCCAATTAGAACTTTCAGTGCAAAATGTGGAGGATAAGCAGTTGGATTTAAATGGGAAAAATTAAGCGTTGAGTGGAATTTGATAGTGCTGATACCACCTCTGGAAGAGATGTATATTACAGAAAGAAAACATATGAAAATTATATTAAAGCAAGAGCTGGACATAATTTTTATGATCCTCACTTAAATTTAAAAGCCCCATACAAAAAATAGTTCAGGAGTTCGAAAGAAATGTCCCTCCCTGGCAGCCCACTGAATAAGGAAGAAGAAGGAAGGTTTGTGGAAAGAAGGAGGAAGGAAGGAAGGAAGGAAGACTGGCTTTGCTTGTCACAGTATTTTCTCCCTCCCTCTGTTTACTTGTATAAAGGGATGCAATATTATAATTTTTTTCTGTCTGTCTGTCTGTCTAGAGCAGGGATGTTAAACTCGTGGCCTGTGGGTTAGATGTGTCATGCGCTGGCCATGCCAATGTCCAGTTTAGCGAAGGGGAAAAAAGTTGTGACACGTCATGTGATGACATTGTGACAACACAAGTTTGATATTCCTGATCTACAGCATGAAACTTGCTCTGTTTCGGAAGAGGAGCAACTTATTTGTTTGGCCACAAAGCCTGGGAATTATGGATGTTAATCCAAAACATCTGGATGACATCAAGGTCTGAAATTGCTTAGGGTTAGGGTGGGTATGTGTATAAGTATTTTTGTAGTTTCTGTGTCTTATCTAATATGACCATATTCCTGTTATGTCACTACAGAAAATATATATACTTATTTGAAATTGCGTTCAGGGTTATTCTAGCCTTATGAGAGAACCCACCTTTGTCCAGCACTAAACAAACATGTTACCTAGAGAGAGAAAATGTAAACTCTGTCTCTTTGTTCACTCCAAACCACACCTAGATACTTGCTTGACAGTATCACATGACTGGACCTTATTTTTATTTTTTTTTACATTTTTGCAACAGTTGTTAATCAAATATTATAGCTGTAAAGCAAACACTGTGGTTGTTAAGTGAACTAATTGTCCCCAATGGACATTTTTCCTGGAAACTAAAATTAAATGCCAGAAACTGGCCAAAACCAACACCACAAATCACAGTCAGATGACCACAGGATACCACAACCAATCATAAAGGTAAATTGGTTGCCAAGTGCCCAAAATGCAATCATGTGACTGTCTCTGTGTGTGTAGCTATTGTAACTTCAAATCTAGGTTTTTTTTGGGGGGGTGTCTATTGTAATTTTAACTAGTTAGTAAGCAACTGGTTATAAGTCAAGGATTATCCTGATTTCATTAAAAATGAGAAAAAGTGGAATTAATTATTGGCTATCAATAGCTCCATCTGGGCACATGAAAAATAGTATATTGTATACCAGGTTTTACACACTATACACCAGTATAATTATTTTTACTTATATCAAGAGTGTCAAACTCGATTTCACTGCGGGCCTTATCAGGATTGTGTTTGACCTTTGGGTGTGTGTGTGGCCATAGGAGGGTGGGGGTGGCCAGCTCATTGTCATTCGTGTTGTGGGCACCTGTGGTGGCCAAGTGCTAAGGCAGGACTTCCCTCAGACTCTTATCCTTCCTTCCTTTTCTTCTTTTTCCTTCCCTCTTTATCCCCCTTTCTTCTTCTTTCCCTTCTTTCCTTATTTTTCCTTCCTTGCTCTCTTCCCTTCTTTTTCTTTTTCTTTGTCTTTCTTCTTTCTCTTTCTCCCTTCCTGGCTCAAGCACTGTGCCAGCGAAAATGTTTCTGGCTGCAATGGCCTCCTGCAACCATCTGCTAGTGAAGATAGAGTTTGGGAGGGCTGCATGCAGATCCAGCCCGCAGGTCTTGAGTTTGACCCCCCTGACTTATATTGTAGTGTAGTGGGGAGTTATGGAATGGAAAGAGGGCAGCAGAAAACCCACAGGTGTTTATTTTAAGAGAAGATTTTTCTTTTGGGCTTTGAGGTTCATATAATCTTATAGTTGTAAGTTAGCTTTGAGAGCTTCTGGTTCTCCAGTTTTGGGCCCTCCAGATGTATTGCATTATATAGTAGCTCATGAAAGTTCTAGGCAATATGGCAAATAGCTCGGCTGCTCTGGAGCCCTGTGAGCTTTAAACCTAGCACATCTGGAGTACATTTGGATTAGGGAAAGGCTATTTTAGTCCAAATATAGCACAGTGTAAGATCTACAACATTTATTTATTTATTTTGTCAAAAGCTCACAATACAATAGAAATGAGAATAAACATAAGTTTAAATGTAAAAAATAGGAACTAATAATTGGGGACAATAGGACAGGGACAGTAGGCACAATTGTGCACTTATGCCCTTACAGACCTCTTAGGAATGGGGTGAAATCAACAGAGGTTAGTTTGAGGGTAAAGAAATGGCGGTTTGAGCAGGTGAAAGATGAAACAAAACTTTCCTGACAGATGGGCATTCAGCCTTCATTTAACCAGTCCTATTGAAGGACAACCTACATTTTCTGATTTGTTCCACCATCTTCTGACTCTTAATATGAGACTAATTCTTCTCAGATATGATAAAAAGAAAACATTTCCTGCAGTTTCTATCTGTTGGCTCATTTTTGTGATCAATATGTGTACATGCATAGTGCAAAAACAGTTGGGCTTCTTGGACTGCTGCCTCTTGAATGCTTAATCTTTTAAAGGATTTCCTTATACTATCCATTTATGACAGGTGGTAAAACAGACTATAATTGAGTCTGTTTGATTTAAACAAAGAGCATCCTATTTAGTAAACTAAAGAACCTACATGAGGATGAGGATAAATTCCTTCTACAATAATACATGAGGCTATTCCTACCTTCTTTCTTTTACACAAAAGAAATCTGTAATTTGTATTCTTTTCACTCTCTTCCCATAATTTAAGAGATGGTTAATCTCAAGTGTAATTCTGCTGGAAGAATTGTCATTAAATGTATAAAGAATAAACAGATTAATGAAATGTACATCACCATCTGTTCTAGTCCTATCTATTTATCTCCTGACCCAACCTCCATTTTGGGTTGAGTCCAACATATTCCTCAAAATGTGATTTTTGTCCCCTTAAAGCTTGCACATCCTTGGCATAAAAGATGTCAAGCATGTTCTAGAGTGGAGTGAGGGAAAGAGAAAAGATCACATCAGTGTTGTATTTTAAGTACAGTTCTTAGTTGTAAACTTTTATTCTGGATGTGCATTTGGTGCCCAGATGGTAAAGGCACAGAACAGAGCCCACCATGCTGTCAGGGCAGACGGGCGCCTGTGTAAATATTGTGCTTTCCCCCCTATAATATTTGCCTTTCTCTAATCTAATTGCTGTCAAAGGCAGAATGTTAGGAGCATGCAAAGAAAGCAAACAATGAAAACCTCTGATAACTTGGGAAATTGTGAACCCGCCCAATGTAGTAGTAACTAGTAATTTAGTTGCAAAATGCTTGACTCATCCTCTGATATTTCTGGTGCCAAGTACTGTTTTAGGACCTAACAGTTCTCTAAAGCTCACTGGATAAAGAGAAATGGTGAAAAATAAAATCATGATGAATCAAATATCATATGACCTCATTGATGACCCCCACTCTGTCAAGGACCTTGGAGTGCTCATGTCAAACGACCTAAGTGCCAGAGCTCACTGCAACAGCATTGCCAAAAAGGCATTAAGAGTTGTAAATCTAATCTTACGAAGCTTCTCCTCCGGGAATACTGAATTGCTAACTAGGGCATATAAAACCTTTGCTAGACCAATACTTGAATACAGCTTATCTATCTGGAATCTGCACTGTATATTGGACATTAATACAATTGAGCGAGTCCAGAAGTATTTCACAAGAAGAGTACTACACTCCTCTGACACAACAGAATACCCTACACCACCAGGCTTGAAATTTTGGGCCTGGACAACCTAGAACTATGCCGCCTATGGTTGGACTTAAGCATAGTACACAAAATTATCTGCTACAATGTCCTACCAGTCTTGAGGTGGTATTCAGCAGGTTCTGATCAGTTCTGAGAGAACTGATAGCGGAAATTTTGAGTAGTACAGAGAACCGGCAAGTACCACCTCTGACTGGAGATTTTACAGTATCCTTCCCCTGCCCTGCCCACAAAACCATGACCACAGAACCGATAGTAAAATTTTTTGAATCCCACCACTGTACCAGTCAGTGACTACTTCAGCTTCAACTGCAACAATACAAGAGCACACAACAGACACAAACTCAATGTAAACTGCTTCAAACTTGATTGCAGAAAGTACGACTTCAGCAACAGAGTGGTCAGTGCCTGGAATGCNCAAACTCAATGTAAACTGCTTCAAACTTGATTGCAGAAAGTACGACTTCAGCAACAGAGTGGTCAGTGCCTGGAATGCACCACTTGACTCTGTTGTTGCATCCTCAAACTTCCACTGCTTTACCCTTAAACGATTGACCTCACCCCATTCCTAAGAAGTCTGTAATGGTCGTGCATAAGTGCACAATTGTGCCTACTGTCCCTGTCCTATTGTCCTCATTTATTTGTACTTATTTCCTGTATTCATGTTTATTCTTATATCTATTATTTTGTAAGCAATTGACAAATCAAATCAAATAATCAATCATATGCCAAGATCAGTTACAGAATCATGTTCAGATAATTCAGGTGATGTACCATATATATTCATCAGATGTCATGACTAACCTGATTTTAACAGATCCTTTAATTTTAAAAGGAAAGCTGGCATGCTGTCAAACAAAGCATCAGTGTTCAGCATCGATTGCACATCTCCACCAAATTACTGAAATTAAGGTTAAGTTTAAATTATTGTTATATTTGCTGTGAATGTTTTAATTCTTCATTTCTCATTGAACTGTGGATCTTTTAAATTGTTAGTTTGTAAACCACTGGAACTCTTGGCACATTGAGCTGTATTCAACAGCAATAAATAAGTGAAAAAAAACATTTTGCCAAAAAAGTTGCCCCCCATCCAGATCTCATATTGTCCCAGTGGATATTCTTATCAAGGAAATAAAAATGATGGGTGACCATAACCCAGTGTTTTGTTTGAAAGTGTGCCCAGTTATTCGCTGTTGTATCTGTGTTGCAGGATTACAGAGGATGATAAAATAGCAGTGAAGAGATACAGAAATACATTTTGCTGGGTTGCTAGTAGTTGCTTGGATTTCTTTAGCCCAAATATGGTAAACCCACCAATTGTACAAGAGCAGGGGTATCAAACTTGATTTCATTGAGAGCCGCATCAGGGTTGTGTTTGATCTCGGGATGGTGGGAGGAGCTTTGTGTGGTCAGGGTGGTCATGGCCAAGGTGGGCCTGGCTAGCTCAACATCACTCATGTTGGGGGCGCCTGTGGTGGCCTGGGATTTCGGTGGCGACTGCCTCCTGCAGTCCGCTACCAGTAAAAACAGTTTGGGAGGGCTGCATGAGGCACCACTTCACTGTTTCCAGGGCGGTGGCCCCATGGGCCAGATCTCTGCATCCTACAGACCAAATCCATGGAGTTAGAGTTTGACACCCCTGCACAAGAGAGAGAAATGGGGAAAGTGGATATGTTGGAGTAATAAAAAGTGCCTTGAAAATGGGGCTGGATTGGGGCTTAGGCTTTCTTGTTAAAGGATATTTCTTAGGCTATATCTGGGCTACAGATAATCACTAGATGGAATGAGCCATGGTTTTCCTTGCCACCTAGTTAAATCACCTTTGGTTTGGTAGCTCAGATGTGGTGGTAAGATTTCATGACTTGAAATGCCTGCTGTGGCAAAGATTTTGTAAAAACACTACCCTGCCCCATGTCACAGCTATGTGGGAAGGCTCTCATAGCCTTCCACTTTCAAAATTCAGATTGTAGCTATTGGCCTTTGGGTTCTCCAGTGATAATTTGCTTCTATTCTACAATGGTAAGGTTGAAAGTGTAATTCTATATTCAATTGTGGGTCTTTTAGAGAAATCGCTGGCAATCTAGAGTATATTTAGAGGGGGAAAAAAACAGTGAGATCTGGTAACCAAATCTCAAATCCCAATAGGAAAAGCTAGAAGTATGTTTACCTTGGATGGAAGAAGATTAAGGAGAAGGAGCAGTTGAATAGATTTCTGCTCCAGAAACAAGGACTAAAATTCCAGGAGTGAAAATTGGAAGGAAGCAGTCTGCAGCTAAAATGGCAGTTTTGGGAATCATTAGTGAAAACGATTGTTTCTCAATCTCAGTCCTGTCTGTGCAACATGAGGAAATAATGAAAATCTATTTAAGGGATGTAATCTGATTAGGTAGCATTTATTTATTAATCATAAAGGATGATTTTGATTTGTGTATAAATGGATCTAGGAATTTACTTTTTTTATTTACTTAAAGATTCACTTCATTTGCCTGAGGTTAAAAATTATATTACTGAGGCAAGAAGCTCTTTTTTCATGGCATCCAAAAGCTCCTGCCTAAGCCGTCTTATTTTATTTCGCCTCACAGAAGGACTGTATCCATCAAGCCTTATTCTACATTTATCTACCTTGTCCTTTCACTGGCATCAGGAGACCTTTATGTGTGTTCAGTGGTTTGGGGAGCACCAGCTGTTTAATAGATATATTTGTTAATGCTAATGCCGGGTAGAAATTTCTCTAGCAAAGGGGAAATTGGGTGGATGATGTCTCCATGTTTCTCCAAGGGAAGGATAAATTCACAGAACTTTGTCAAGAGTGTGGTGATGAAGAAGATGTTAATAATAATAATAATAGCAACAACAATAACAATAATAATTTATGATAACGAGGATGATATCTATTGAGTCATTTCCAACTCTTGGCAATGCTATGGGCCAGGTATCTTCTAATCTTGCACTACTTCTTTGAGTTTTTCTATGTCCTGGTTGGTGTAGCTTTGATGGTGTCCAGATCAAGGGTATATACCTTCTTCTTAATGGAGATGGCAGTGTTGCCACTGAATGAGCCCAATGGGAAAATCCCCTTATGATGGTTTACTTGAGGAATGATCTTGTATGCAGGTTCTAGAAGGGCTATAGCATATCCTGAAGAACAGCATATCCTTCTAATTGGGATAGCCATCCTCATCCACTGAACTCTAGCTTTAGGACGGACACATATTAAGCAGTAAGTAAGGAAGAGGGTACCCATCTGTCCAGCTGAATCAACTGAACCAACTTTAACAATCAATGGACTGACAGGCTTGGGAATTGAATGAAAATATAAGAGTATAAAATAATGTGTAGTGAAAGACAGAATATCCAGAATATCCATACTCTTGCCCATTTTGTATCTAAGTAAACTGTTTAATGATGCTCCATACTGATCTGATATAACCCTTCATTTAATAAAATAGAATTATTGTGGCATCAGTGATGTTATGTTTCCCATATCTTGTTTTTGCAGGAGCCATTGACCAATGCTCATACATCAAGTACCACTACTCTTCAGCAACCATTCCTAAGAATCTAACCTACAACATTACTAAGACCATCCGTCAAGATGAATGGCATGCTTTACGTAAGTTTCTCACCTCTTTCCTTCTCTTCCCAATATTGAATGTTCATTTCAAATTGTGAAGGTTGCAAAAGTATGGAAAAACCTACATTTTCTATAACTCTGAACAGCTCTGCTGATTTTGTGCCTGTGCTAGAAACATTGCAACCAAGGATAACAATATATCCAGTCTGGTTGAATTACAAGTGTCATGATGCATGAGGACATGCATACTTCTGGTTCTATCAAATTTGTAGCAGGTTCACTGTTTTATATTTGTGATGGTATGGTAAATTTTACAACCAAATTCCTCTCATAGTGCATGAGAGGGAACTTTCAGAGTTAGCTACGCAGCCTTCAATTTGCTGAAGTTGTCATGGGAAAATTCATTCTTAGCATGGAGACATGATCTTCCAAACAGTCTGATCTGTATATAGAGCTCATGTGACTGTCCCTTTGATGTCTTGTTGCACAGCAGAAATTGTAGAGTTGCGTGGATTGAAGAAATAGTTTCACCTTTCTTCCCTTTTCTTTTTCTGATACATATTGGAGAAAGTTTTCAATCAGAACTTGTGTTTGGGTATGATTGCTCTTGTCTAGGCAGGTTTATAATTGACCTCAATTGTCAATGTATCACCCTGATTTCTCTAGTTTGTGCTCATGAAGTTCTTTCTTCTTTCATTTGAAATCTTGCCCCACACGCAAGCCAGCTTTTCCCTTCTTTTTGCCGTGGGCAGTGTGCAAAAGCCTACCAGGACTCTGGCTGGTCTTCACTATAAGCAGTGGACACTGAACAGTTTCTGAAGCAATCATAATTGACAGGGAAACAGTTGCCTTGAGGCAGATGGCTGACATTGGACATGTGGGAAAACTTGGGTGGAAAAAAAAGAAAGAAAAGAAAATGGATATTCAGAGGCAAGATATCCATGTCTCTGTAGTGGCAAAGCTTTAATAGTTCTTTCTCATTTCTGTGTGTAATAGCAATAACACTTAGACTTACATACTGCTTTATAGCCCTCTCTAAGTGGTTTACAGGGTCAGCATATTGCCCCCAACAATCTGGGTCCTCATTTTACCCACCTTGGAAGGATGGAAGGCGGAGTCAACCTTGAGTCAGAGCTGGAAAGCAGGCTAGTGGGGTGGGGAGGGAAGGATTTTGCAGTATCCTTTCCTACATTTTTGCAGTATCCTTTTGCAGTATCCTTTTTGCAGTATCCTTTTACTCACCAAACCACTTTCACCAAGCAAATCAAGCCCACCAAGCCACGCTCACAGAACCAGCAGTAAAAACATTTCAATCCCACCGCTGCTTAAAGGGGTTATTTTAGTCCCACACCACACCAAAGTATTAGGAGCTAAATTTGTCTTTCACGGATTAGAAGTTGTTTGTGTGACTGTAGAATTGCAAAGCACACTTACACTTCTCTGTGACCTAGTGAAGCATATGGAAACAAGACAAATTTCTCCTTTTTTAAAAAGGGGTTCTTTCCTAGCCATGTTCTTGAATCATCATAAGAAGGTTCACCCTTTCCCCTTCATTTGTTAAAAAAGCACAAAAGAAGGGCTATATTGGGACTAGACAGGTGACTATACCCAGGCAGATACTTGTTTGACCTCAATGTTTGACCTCATGGAGCTTGAAATTCTAATCCATCCCTTTTCCAAGCATCCCATGTATGCACAAAGGCTTCCCATCAAACAGAGATTTATGTGCATATATTAGTGTATATCTAGTACACTGGAGAAGATGAGATTATTTTCATCCCTGTCAGTTTACTACATGTTCATTTATAATTCACCTCCATTCCTTTTCCACATGAATCAATGTCTTCCTTATTTTAATACACATTAAATTAAAAAATAATGCACAATTTAACCTAGATTTTGGTGTATTTTATCCAAAGAAACAAACATCCTTGTGTGCAACTTTATGCAAATATCATATATAACTTGAGCTAAGATCTGAGTCACAACAGTTGGAGAGAGGATAGAATGAAAGGTTAATTATATTCCTACCCATGAATTAGTCTAGGAAGTGCAAATTAAACTGGTTTGCTTAAAAAATGCTTGCTGGTTGAAATTCTAAAATATCCTTAGTCTAGGGCTATTCCATATTCCAAATTTATCTTGAAGCACATGGGTGCAATGGTGTGTTCCTACCATACATGAAAATGTTGTATTAAAATGTCCCAAAGGTGCTTTTTCAGGAGGTAACTGGACTTTCTTGTTTCATCATTGAAGACATTTTGCTTCTCATCAAGAAGCTCTGACTGGATGGTGGGGAATGGAAGAATTTATACTCCTTGCAGACAGCTGGTCATTTGCATCCTTTTAAGGGTGGTTGAAGCACTTGGAGGTTTATAAAGATAAAGATCCAAGTGGCCTCAACAACTCTCTAAAAGAATGCAAATGACCAGCTGTCTGCAAGGAAGATAAATCCTTCCATTCCCCATTATCCTATCAAAGCTGAAGAAGCTTCTTGGATGAAAAGTGAAACTTCTTCAAAGAAAAAACAAGAATGTCCAGTGGCCTCCTGAAAAAGCACCTTTGGGACAATCGTGACCTGGATGACTGAGAATCTCTACAAACTGTTGTATTAAAATGTTGTATTAATCCTTGGCAGCTTGTGTTGAGTAGTTGGTCAAGGGAAGTGAATGAGGAATTTATTCTTATGTTTACTCTGAATTCTATTGCAGGTACAATCATTTATTTAGTGACTATTTGAAATTTCAACGCACTGAAAAACTTATGATTTTTGCACTTACATCCATTATAGCATCTTCATGGTCATGTGATCCAAATTTGGGTGCTTGGCAACTGGCATGTACTTATGATAGTTGCACTGTCCTGGGATCATGTGATCACCTTTTGTAATCTTCCCAGCTGGCTTCCAATAAGCAAAATCAGTGGGAGAAGCCAGATTTGCTCAATGACTGCATGGTTCACTTAACTGCAGTGCTTTGCTTAACAACTGTGGCAAAAAATTGCAATAGCACTTAGACTTATATACCGCTTCACAGTACTTTACAGCTCTCTCTAAGTGGTTTACAGAGTCAACATATTGCCCTCAACAATCAGGGTCCTCATTTTATCCACCTTGGAAGGATGGAAGGCTGAGTCCACCTTGAGCCTGGTGACATTCAAACTGCCAAATTGTAGGCAGCCGGCAGTTAGCAGAAGTAGCCTGCAGTTCTGCATTTTAACCACTGCGCCACTATGGCTCAGATCAGAAATCAGACAAAATTCACTTAACAACTGGTTTGCTTAGCAATGGAAATTTTGAGCAGAAATGGCAGTTGTAAGTTGTGGACTACCTGTGTTTGAAGTATGGTTTGATATAGGAAAGTCATGAGCTTTGCTGCCAGTGTAAGAAAAAGGCAAAATAAAAATATAAATCGATTTGGGAGTATATGTACTTTGGGTTGATAGTTGACTAAAGGGATAATTGTTAATCATAGAAATGAGTTAATTGTATATAAGTGATAATGTAAATAAAACATTTAATGAGATAGTGGATAATTGCAAATGTAACTTCAGTTCATATTTTGCATTGCAAATAGAGTTCCTCACCAAACAATTCACAAATAGGGTTGATGCACATCATTGATTTACTGTTTGCATTTCATTTGTTCCGGATTCTTTCAGCTAGACAACCTTGAAAATAAGCAAAGTTACAGTAAAATGTATCTAAAACTTCAGCTATGCAAAAGCTGAAACAGTGCCGGCTTTTTAATACTTCGATTTGAAAATTGTGATAAAGTAACTTTTCTCCTTTCCAGTACTTTATAGTGTTGCACCAGTGTCATTTTTTTTCCTTAGTGCCTGGATGTTCTTTTACTCTGGTTGGAGATTCTGTGTTATCTTGCTTTGCTAGTGTGTAACCTAATCCTATACATGTTTATTAAATTCTAGATTCCATTGAATTATGCAAGGCTTGTTCCCAAGTAGGTATGGTTAGTTAGAATTGCAGGTATGAATTGTGGCCTTTAACAAATTATTGGTGTTCAGCAGTGGTGGGATTCAATTTTTTTTTTACTACTGGTTCTGTGTGCGTGGCTTGGTGGGCATGGCAGGGGAAGGATACTATAAAATCTCCAGTCAGAGGTGGTATTTGCCGGTTCTCTGAGCTACTCAAAATTTCTGCTACCAGTTCTCCAGATTTGGTCAAAACCTGCTGAATACCACCTCTGGTGTTCAGTAGAAGTTACTCCCTTATGAGCATGCTTAGACTGATATCCTATCATCATCCTCTTTTAATGCCCCCATAATCCCTAGCGGGGTGGAATCTGGGCAACTAAATGGAGCTGAGTATTTACTGGCTGGATGCCCTTCCTGTTGCCAATGCAAAGGGTTTTTTTTAGCAGATATATTTTCATTGTGCCCAGAGAGAAAAAATCTGCCTCTACTTAGGATTGAACTCACAGTCTCCTGACTGTGAGGTGAGAGTTCCATCTCTAGGCCACCACACCACTCCTAGATTGCTATCCCATGATTAAACATATTTGGGGTTTTGCTTCACAATTTCTTCATTTTGAGGACCAGAAATGGAATGAGTGAAGTCTTATTTTTGGTAATGAAAAATGTTGCTTCTTTTATCTATCAGTATAAGTATATTTATAAATCTGGGCATTTAGGCATTGTTGGAGTTTCAGTAAAATTGCTGACATTATTGGTGCCATTAATTATTTTTGGTTTCAATACTGGGCATTTGAATAACTGATTGTAAAAAATTGAATAAGTTGTAAACAGCATATAACAGCAGGTGCATGTTTGTAGCCTTTGGCGAAAGGCATCCTTCTTCAACAGTATATGTCTAAAATGTGTTTGACTAGATACCAAACAAATTCAAACAGTAGAGTGCAATTTGAAAAAAGGTTGCTATGGGACAGTATGCAAATCCATCTAAGCCATATACAATTCTATTACTTTTAAATACTTTCAACATATGGAAGGATCTCAATTCATAATTTCTCCATGCCAGAACAGCTTATCTTGGAAACTGGAGTATTGCAAAAAATATATAATCCCATAGATTGATGCAAAAGTGCTTTTTCAAGAGGCAATTGGACTTTCTGGTTTTTCTTTGAAGATGTTTCACTTCTCATCCAAGAAGCTTCTTCAGCTCTGGGCTTAGATGAGAAGTGAAGCATCTTCAAAGATGGGACAGCCATGACTGGATGATTGAGAATCTCCATAGCCACAGGTTGGCAGTTTTCCCATTATCCTAGGACTTTGGGAAAGAAATTCAAGTTTGGGTTAGGAAATTTTTCGTGTCATTTCCTAGCTAGTAATTCTCCACATCTGTTGGGCTACAACTCCCAGCCTTCTTCAGTTGATTATGAATATTGGAGACTTCCTTCAGCACATCTAGATAGCTTCAGTTTGAGAAAGACCTTGAAAACTTTAAAGATCTTTATAGCTATCAGTTTGGTGGAAAATGTTGACACCGGTGGTGGTATTCTACTGGTTTGGCCCAGTTCAGCTGAACCTGTAGTTAAAAAATCTACTGATTCAGCCAAACTAGTATTTCTGATGATTAGCTGGGTGACAATCAGCTGTGCCACACAATTTAGATTAGCTAGAAAGCAGGATATCATTGGATTTCTTGCTTTCTAGCTAATCTAAATCATGTGGAACAGTTGATTCTCTGCCCCCCTCTTCAAAATGCTGCTTTTTTCAGCTCCCAGGAGGCTTCCCTGATGCCCACTAGGCCAAAATTGGAACATGGGGGGGTGCTGAAAAAGAAAAAAGAAAAAGAAAAAAAGAGAGAGGGAGGGGAGAAAGAAAGAGAAAGAGAAAAAAAAGAAAGAAAAAGAAAGAAAGAAGGGGAGGGGGAAGGAGGGAAAAAGGAGAGGAAGGAAGGACCACAAACCTTGCTAGTAGCTTCAGAGGATACTTTGACTTAGCACAGCAATCCAGAACTGGAAGGTACCTGGAAATCATCTAGTCCAACCCCTTGCTCCAGAAAGTGAGTTTCTGTCTTTTGACCTCCCCCAGTCACATGTCCACATAGCCAAACCACCCAGTCAAAATGACCACATAGCCATGCCCACCAAGCCATGCCCACAGAACTGGTAGTACATTTTTTTGAATCCTTCCATTGGTTGAAAAGTATGTTGATTTGACTGGTCCAGAGTTCAGAACCATGGGTATTCATGGAAGGATCATGTCATGACTTCATAATGTGAATTATACTTATATACTTACTTATACTTTATTTATTTGGCCATGTCTGGTTAGACACACAAGACATTTGTCTCCAGTACAGAAACATCAATGTATCTGCAAAACAACATAATATAATAATAACAATACTAAAGCGTACATCCAATAATAGGGGGAAAGTAAAAAATAATAAAGCAGATAATAATGCAACAGGGTTAAAATATGTACACATAAATACGTACAATTATATAACTTGTAGCAGTTGTATGACAAAAACTGAGTTTGTGTGATTTGTGTGATCATGCCATGATGCATGAAGAGTTAGATGTCTGCATCAGAGCCTCTTTTCATCACAATTCTGATTGTTTTCTGCCTACAGTAGGTATATATGACAGTTTCAGCCAGAGTTAGGAAACGATGAACTGTTCCTATCATTTCCATATTTATAAGGGGTCAGGTTGCTGAGGCCTGAGAGAAGGAAGGGAACATTGGTTTCCTCAGTATGAACATTTTTCCTAGCCACATGAAGATGGAAGGACTTTGAAGAAGGGGGCAGATTTATATGGGCTTTATAAAGAGCCAGTCAGCTCAAGAGTCTGAAAATATAAATGAATTCCCTTGTTTCTATTTGAAATTTGAGTGTGTTCCTTGTCATCTAATATAGTAACTTCCAAGTATAACAAAGGGGAGTTTTGATTAATAATCCTTGAGAAGTGAACTGTGGTTTATATGTACAGTCAATGTAAGGCTTTTTCCTCATCAACAAGTTAAAGCACTATCCACTCATCTGTGGATCAGCAAAAAAAACCCCAAAACCCTATATTGCTATGAAATTTGCTCTTCTTGTTGTTGACCCGTGGATTGGGGCAAAGGCAAAGCAGATTATAAAAGCAATTATAAGAAAAGAAGATGGTGCGTTGCTGCTAAATAACTTCCTTGCCATGTTGTATATGAGGTTGTTGGCACTCATTGTAGGCAGCCATTTTGCTATAATGGTTAAGGCAGCAAGCTAAAAAATGGCTTGTAGTCTTGCTTGCCAAACCAAAAATCTTGCCAAAAAAACTGCAGCAATTAATTGTTCCAGTTAACACAATTGTTAGGAGTTAAAACTGACTTGAAGGCATGCAAGGAAACTAATCAAGGAGAGATCCAGCCTAGAACTAATGAGGAATATCCTGACAGAACAATTAATCGGTGGAATGACTTGCCTCCAGAGGTTGGAGGTTTTTAAGAAGAGATTGAACAACCATTTATCTGACATGGTGTAGGGTTTCTTGCCTGAACAGAGGATTGGATTAGAAGACTTCTGAGGCTCCTTCTAACTCTGTTATTGTGTTAAATGTGCATAAGTACATCCATCTGCCAACCCACCCATTAGGTCAACCTTTGTATGAGAGCGCTGACAAGAAGCTGTTGATTCCATTTTATGTATTTCTGCCCCTTTCCTGATGAAACTCCAACATCATGTTGAATGATCCTAGAAGTACATTTGTTGCTATTAGTTTGTCTTGGCAGCCTGTCTTAAGATAAGGATAACGGTAGATTGCTCAATCTCTTTTTCTCTCCCAGGAATTTAAATGATTCCCTAGTCAGATGAAATTGGACATCATAATGCACTGGGAATGGAGAAGGGAAATGACTGATATATTGGTTAATAAGCAATCATATTTAGCAAATGCAGCTGCTGGGAAATTCAGCAAGATAAGTGTACCCCGAGGGTTGGTTTACAGGGATGGGGGCAGCTTTATGTATTTAGGATTTAACTAAGTTTCCAAGCAAATTACTTCATTGATTCCTAAGAAAAGTAATCTGCAATTTGTGCTAAGTTGTTAATGGGGGGCAGGTCCCAGTTGTGTTGAAAAGGTCTGCAATATTGATAGCCCTTCTTTTTGTCTGCCCCTTTTCTTCTGTGCTCAATCAGAGGCCCTATGCTCAGCTTGTAGCAGTCTTTTTTGTGTTACAGTCAGTTGTTTATAGCAGGGATAAAATGTGGAAATGTAAAGGGAACTTCAAAGGGAATGCAGGTATTCCTCAACTCGAGACCCTTACTGAGTCGGCTGATGAAGGTCAGAAGACCCAATGGTTACAAAGCAGGTCATCATGTGATTTTATGACTTTTTTTTTTTACAGCAGTCATTAGGTGAATGCCAGGGTCCTTAAGTAAACCCATTGTTTGCCATGGGTGGTTTTTGCCAGAAGTCGGAAGAAAATGCCAGTTTCTGGCAAAAATGTCATAAATCATGGTCACCTGTCCATGGGACACTACAAACCCATACATTTGGGCCAATTGCTGAACACTTATAAATGTGGTCACATGAATGCGGGAAGGGGAGCTGGCCATCAGAAGTTTGGAATCGCCTTGTAAATAGGCTTTGGGAAGGTCCACCCAGGGTGGGGTTCAAATTTTTTAGCAATGGGATCTCTTTCCTAATGATTGGCTGGGTGGGCATGGCTGGGTGGGCGTGGCTGGGTAGTCATGTGACTGGGTGGGTGTGGCCAACTCAACAAAAGCTTCCAGTGATGAAGTTCCACTGTCAGAAAATTTCTCCTTATTTCCAGGTTTAATCTCTCCTTGATTAGTTTCCATTCATTATTACTTGTCTGGCTTTGGGTGCTTTGGAAAATAGGTTGATCCCTTCCCCTCTGTGGCAGTCCCTCAAATATTGCAACACTGTATCATGTCTCCCCTGGTCCTTCTCTTCACTAGACTAGACATACCCAGTTCCTGAAACCCTTCATCATATGTTTTAACCTCCAGTCCCCTAAATCATATTGGTTGCTCTTCTCTGCACTCTTTCTAGAATTTCAACATCTGTTTTCTAGTGATGCAGTATTGTAGAGGTGGTCTTACTAAGGCTATATAAAGTGGTATTAGTACTTCATGTGATCTTGATTGGATCCCTCTGTTAATGCAATTTAAGATTGCATTGGCTTTTTTGAATGAGCAACATCCAGCAAAATCCACAATCAATTGGATACCACTAGATAGTTGGAGAAAAAGAGGAAGGCCAAAGAAAACTTGGTGCCAAATATTTCAGGAAGATCTGAAAAACATCAACCTTAAATGGAAGGATGCAGAGATTGTAGCTATGGACAGAAAATTGTGGAATATGCTTGTAGCCCAATGTGCTTCGAACAGGACATGACATGATTTGATGAAAAATGACTGCATCAAGTGATAAGGGTGAATGGTATTGTAATTCATTTCAATTTATTTGCTGCCCTGCTCCAGTGGACTCTGGGCAGCATACAAGACTAGAAAAAAAACATAAGAACAACTACAAGCATAAAATCAGACAGACAGACAGACCAGGCGAAAATAATCTGATAAACAGAAAAATTAACAAAGCAAAACAGAAGCTGCATGCTGGAAAAAAGGACAGTTTTTTTCCCAGAATCTTGAGGAGAGAGGGTGCTGCCCTTATCTTGGGGGGGGCTGCTGTTGCAGAAGGTGGGGGCTGCCATAGAATGAGCACACTTTCTAGGTTTCACAAGATGCCCATGCTTAATTGAGAGGATGTGGATTGTGCCTCACTGTTGAAACGTACTGGCTGGGCAAAAATGATTGGAGACAACTAGTCTCCAATCCTACGACATATAGGGCCAGTATCTTGACATGTACTTGGAAATTGACCAATGCAGGTGCCTAGAGTGGTAATGGGTGGACCCACTGAGAGATGCCTGCTATTATTGCTCATGTCTTTGCATTTTGAAATAGCTGTAGCATATGTGGTCCCATGAATGGAGCTGCCTCGTGATTTCTTTATTTTTCTGTTTTGTTCTTCACTGCAGACAGCAAATGTGGTGAGAAATGGAGGTCAGGATGGAGATGAAACTTGGCTACTTGCTGATTTTTCATATTTTCCCATTGTCTGGCTGGAGGGAGTTCCTAGTTGTCTGAGAGTGGGAAGGTGGACTCTGAAGAGAATTGGATAGAAATAGAAGAATCACATAGAAGTCAGCAGTGTGCGGCAGCCACCAAAAAAGCCAGTGCAATCCTAGGCTGCATTAACAGAGGGATAGAGCCAAGATCATGTGAAGTATTTGTAACACTTTATAAAGCCTTAGTAAGATCACACTTGGAGCACTGCATCCAGTTTTGGTCACCATGTTATAAAAAAGATGTTGAGACTCTGGAAAGAATGAGAAGAGAAAAACAAAGATGATTAGGAGGCTGGAGGCTAAAACATATGAAGAAAGATTGCAGAAATTGGGTATGTCTAATCTAATGAAAAGAAGGGCTGGGGATGACATGATAGCAGTGTTCCAATATTTGAGGGATTGCACCAGTGGTGGGATTCAATTTTTTTTACTACCAGTTCTGTGGGAATGGCTTGGTGGGTGTGGCAGGAGAAGGATACTATAAAATCTCCAGTCAGAGGTGGTATTTGCCGGTTCTCCAAACTACTCAAAATTTCCTCTGCTGGTTCTCTATAACTGGTCAGAACCTGCTGAATTGCACCAAAGAAGAGGGGATCAACCTATTTTGCAGAGCACCAGAAGACAAGACAACAATCAGTGGATGGAAACTAATCAAGGAGAGAACCAACCTAGAACTAAGGAGAAATTTCCTAACAGTGAGAACAATTAACATGTCAAATGGCTTGCCTTCAGAAGTTGAGGATGCTTCATCATTGGAGGCTTTTAAAGAAGAGACTGGCCAGCCATTTGTCTGGAATGGTATAGGGTCTTCTGCCTGAGAAATGGGTTTACTAGAAGATCTGCAAGGTCCCTTCCAAATTTGTTATTCTGTTATTAGGACTAGGAGGCAAAGTTAATTATTAGACTTTCAAGGTCATCCAGGCAAGAAATATAACCAGGGATAGGATTCAACTGATGTACCAACCAGTTTGGTGAGCATGTGATTCACAGTGTTTGAAAACTGCCCATATTTGGCTCTAAAACTTACCTTCTGTTGCAACCCCAGTGAGTGAAACAGCTGAGGCACAGCAATTCGCTGTGCTGTGCAAATCAGCTGTGCTGCAAAACACGGAAATAAAGGACAGACTGGGGCAAAGGTGGGTGGGCGGGGCCAACTAATCGCTGGAACTACGGGTTTGCTCGAACTGGTCCGAACCGTCTGAATCCTACCCCTGAGTATAACCAGTACCACTAGCACTTTATTATTAGATTACATTAAACAAAATCTTGCCAGATTGAAAGTATTTCTCCCCATCTCTCTTTTTAGTCTCTGAAAAAAGTAGGGAGGATCCTTCTGAAATGTTTCCTATGCTTTTCCTCCACCCGAGGATTGTGATGCCTCTTATCAGGCTGCAGGTCTTCCTCCTGTCTCCCAAGGTCATTTCAACATACAGTCACATGAGTAGAATGTGAAAATACTCAAGGGAAGTATAGATGGGGAATGAAGAAATGTGTTTTTGTGTGTAGTGTGTGTACGTCTGTGTGTTAGTCAGCAAGTGTCTGTTTCATCATGTAAAATATCACCTAGTCATTTAACAGCATTATCCATTATAAATAATAAGAAAACGCTTGTATGAAAAATAGTATTAAGGAATAGTATTTGCAATTAAGGAACTGTTAGATGATATTTTCAATAATTTAGGCAATAGATGGAAAGTTATTTTACCATTAAGCTTCAGGCTAATCCAGGAGATGTTCTGCTAAAATATAAATAATGATTCATAATAATTAAAGCTGCCTGATTGTTCCATATTTCAGTTTCAAAAGTGAAAAATTGGCAGTTATTTCCTGTATCTTTTAATACTCTTGCACGCATAGGATGGTAATTAATTTTTGCCAAAATCTGGGGTCTTTAGGATTGTATAGAAAATATTTCCGAATTAAGATACTGGATGCTTTTCCACAGTTGCCCATTGTTCTTCAGAAAGAAAATTGACAGAACAAAGCAAACAAAAACTCTGCTGAATCTAGGTTTGTAGAAGAAGTTGCTTTTAAGTTGTCATCCAGAAATGGATAAGTGAGTTGTCTGTACTTGCATTTACTTTCATTACTCTGCATTAGCAGAAGGACAGAATCAAGATCACGTGAAATATTAATACTATTTTATAATGCCTTGGTAAGGCCACAAAATTGGAATACTGCATCCAATTTTGGACACTCAAATGTAAAAAAAAGATGTTGAAACTCTAGAAAGAGTGCAGAGAAGAGCAACAAAGATGCTTAGGGGACTAGAGGCTAAAACACATAAAGAATGGTTGTTGGATTTGGGTAAGTCTAGTTTAATCAAAAAAGGGACTGGGGCAACATGATAGTGTTCCAATATCTGAGGGATTGCCACAAAGAACAGAGAGTCAATCGATTCTCCAAAACACCAGAAGGCAGGACAAGAAGCAATGGATGGAAACTAACCAAGGAAAGAAGCAATCTAGAACTAAGGAGAAATTTCCTGACAGAACAATTAATCAGTGGAACAACTTGCCTCCAGAAGTTGTGAATGTTCCAATATTGAAAGTTTTTAAGAAGAGATTGGACCACCGTTTGTTTGAAATGATATAGGGCTTCATGCCTGAGCAGGAGGTTGGACTAGTACACCTCCAAAGTCCCTTCCAACTCTGTTATTCTGTTATTATTCTGTTATTTAGCATCCTTTAGCTTTGAATAAGTAGAATGTTGTTCAAGAAAATATTGTATTGTTGAGTGCTCCAATTCAAGATTCCGGTCCAGGCCTTGACTTAACACAGAAGAAGACTACAGCTTCAAAGTAACTCATTTTGGGATGATTTTTAGTGAAAAGTTGGTTTAAGCATTTTCAGAATAAAAGTTGAGGTAATCATGTAGCACAAATTACTCCTATTAAGTTTCCCTCTGTGTCTATGAAGGATGCTGGATCTTTGATTTTTTGTATCTGTTGATCCTAGTCTTATTTTTATTTTTGAGCATTGATGGTGCTGTGTGTGTAATTAAAGGCTCTCAATGAGTTTTTCATTATCTAAGTCATTTCTGGGAGAGCATGAGATTGGTTTGTGCAAGAATGTGAAACTAGAGGACAGAGAGAACAAAACCCAGAAATCTTGTCACAAAGATCACTTTGAGAGGTAGATCAGAATGTATAACTACTGTATGTGAGAGACTGTAAGAAAAGTTTTATTGAATTATTTGGGTCTCTATGAATTTCATCAGAATCTGAGGCACCTTAGTGTTTGGTTGAATAGCAATAGTATTTAGACTTTACTGCCCTCTCTAAGTAGTTTTACAGAGTCAACATATTGCCCTCAATAATCTGGGTCCTCATTTTACCAACCTTGGAAGGATGGAAGGCTGAGTCAACCTTGAGCCACTCAGGATCAAACTCCTGGAGTGAGCAGTGAGATAGCCTGGCAGTACTACATTCTGACCACTGCGCCACCACAGCTCTTAAACTAAAAGTGATTTGCATGTGCTCCTAATTATTTCCTGGTTGTCAGTCAGGTAGTGGGTTTCATATCCTCTAGCCACACTCATCTGGAAAACCCAGGTAGAGAGCAAGAAGGGCTGTGAAATCTATGACCATAACTCAAATCTAGGAGCACATGTTATTAAATGCCACTTTCACTGTACAATAATTTTACTGGAGACAGAGTAATTCTCTTGCATTTTTCTTATCAGTTTTTATTTCATATTGATGAACAATTAAAACAATATTTCAAGAGAAAATAGATTTTCCTAATATTACTATCAACCTTTTTTATTGACTCACAACTAGGAAAGCAAGAAGCTGATGGATTCAAAGAATCCAGTTTATTGCAAAGAAAAGGAGTTTGGTTTGCAAATATACTATTATACAAATATACTATATACTATTCATTTATCTGTGAATATATTAAGATGTGATTCCTCAATATAAGTTCCTGCTCCCCTTGATCTTTTTTTCTGACTGAATCTTAGTTTAATAGGGAGGATGCAAATCGCCTATTTGATGCCCCCAAAAGATTCAACTGTTCTATTTTTTAAAAGTACTTTGGCAATCTTAATTTTCATTTGCAGGCCCAGAAATTTCTATCACGTTCTTGTGAGGCAAGAATTATTGCATTTGCTTAAGTAACAAGTGGCTAAGATTATATGTAAAGATTCTGGTCTTCCCTGCAGAATCATTTCTCCTACAGGCCATAGCTTCCCTGGTAGCCACATTTCCATTAAATCCCAAGGGAAGACATTAGAAGCAAATCTTCCTAATAAGTTGTTGTTTTTCGAGAAAGAATCCTTTCCGCAATAAATCATGGAAGACTTTTTGCTTCTCCTTTAAGTATTTGGAGGAATCAACCACTGAACATCACTGCCAGAAGATTGAGCCGGGGGATTCAAAATGTCATTTGTACCCAGTTATAAATGATTCCTGGTATCTGAGCTTGCAATGCTTCATAGCTCAGAAAGGCAGAAAAAATGATCTCTTCTAGAACTCTCTTCTAGAACTATTGCCACCTCAGCTTTTCCTGTCAAGGGCGAAGGGTGAGCAGCTGTGTTTTATGTCCAATAATTCAAGGCACATGTTACATCTGGGCATAGAATGATTGTGGAATTGCTATGGAAACAGATCTTCCTTTCAGTTCAGAGCTTGAATAGAAATCATGTCACCCAGATTCTGTAGAGAGTGCAACCTTCACAAAAGCTGATGCTACTTGGAAATCATTGTGCATCTCTCTTGCCCTATATTTACCTGGAAACATTTCCAGGTCTCCTTCTGTCCTTATTTGCATACTATTTGATAGCACCATCAACGATAATTCCCTGGAAACATGCACATACATACAATACACTGTTTTATAGTGTCCAAAGAAATCGTTGCCTTTCGGCATGTTTACTGAGCAAGCAGGCTGACGCATGGTCTCCCATTTTTAACCACATAATTAAATTCATCTATACAAAGGGCTTGCTCCCCAATCAAAAAGATAGGACTCACTTATTTAGCATTAGGGCACAATGCAGGAAGATGCCTCTTCCTCTTTTACTGCCCAAGAATTGGCAGAGCTGGGGAAGAACCCATAGATAATTCTGGGAAGAACCAATAGAAAATCTGCATTGTGATTTTATTGGGTATATTTATATTTGATGATTTTTAATGCTTTTATGTTGTAAGTTGCCCAGGGTCTCTTTAAAATGAGATGGGTGGCAAATAAATTTCATGATTAAAAAATAAAATAAAAATAAATAAAACGGAGCTGGGAAAAGCATTGGCAGGGTTGTTTTACTTGTGCTAATGATTGCCTCAAAGTACTGAGGCCACTGCATTCCCCCAGAAAGCTCAGCATTGTTGCTTTCTCTGTTTCACTTCACTTTACTAGCAACTATAGCAGAAGTGAAGCAACATCTCTGGTGGTAGGGATTGGTTGCAGAGGTGGTAATTCAGCAGGTTCTGACTGGTTCTGGAGAACCGGTAGCGGAAATTTTGTGTGGTTCGGAGAACTGGCAAATACCACCTCTGACTGGCCCTGCCCCCATCTATTCTCTGCCTTCCAAGTCCCAGCTGATCGGCTGGGTCTTCTTTTGTTGCCCTGTACAGGAGAATGGAGCTGGAAAGCAGGTTAGTGGGGTGGAGAGGGAATGGGATTTTTCAGTAACCTTCCCCTGCCATGCCCACCAAGCCACGCCCATCAAGCCATGCCATGTCCACCAACCCATGCCCACAGAACCGGTAGTAAAATTTTTTGAATGCCACTACTGGTTGGGTGTGTTTGTCAAAAGTGGCAGGTTGATGGCCACTTCAGTACAATCCAAGCTTCTCCCTTTTGCATTTGTATCTTCAATGTCCCATGCAGATCAAAAGAGGTGGGGCTTCAGTTGCACTGCTGTGACCATTATCTTGCTTTATCTGATGCTCTTCTGTATAGATATTCCATATCTGTGTGTCTATGTGTTTATGCATGCATACCTGGGCACACAGAGGAAGATCTTCTAGCAGACCCCCTAAAGTGGGATTTTCCCATGGAGTTTAGGGCTTTAAAGAGAGGTGTTTTCAAAGTGCATTTTATGAAGCATCTCTTTAAATATTTTGCACAGCCCCAGCAGAAAAAAACATCTAGATTGCCAAAGGAATTGTGGAGAAAAGACTCAACAAACACCACATGTTCTTTGAAAAACCATGTGATCAAGACATAAAGTAGGATGGTATATCATGATCTTCATGCCATTGCTAAACTTGGCACAAATTATTTATTTATTTGTTTGTTTATTTTAAAATGTATATGGCTGCTCAATTCAATGGTGACTCCAGGCAGCTTACAAAGATAAAACCCCAGTATGAAAACCAACAAAACTCTGTATCTCCTATGACAACTATCATATGATTTTATGGTTTCAGAGTACCCTAGAATAGATGCATTAAAATACTTTTTGCCATTTTTAGCTTTAAGAATTGGGGGGGTCGGTTTAAAAGACAACTTGCAAAAGTTTAAGGCATTCAGTGTTTTCCCAAAGGCACCCAGAAAATCAGGTGTTTTTATCTCCTTCAGCTTTTGGAAGCCAATTTGTTTGCATAAACTTGATGAACAATATTCCTTTTCAGCCCAATTCTTGTAAACTTAGATACCAGAAATCAGAATTTATCACAAATGGTATTTTGGAACCAAATGAAACAAAAAGCATTCTCTTAAATATCTCTCTTTTATTCCCTTATCTCGGATACTTATAGAGAAATAGTAGGGATGGTTCTAGGATAGACTATCATTAATCACTTTAAATCACTTAGCTAGTCAAAATCCAGTTTTATTAATATGTGTGGTACTCTTCCCTTCTCTCTTGGCTCACCTTTTGGATGAAAGATGGAGCAAAAAATAGTTTTTTTTGAAAAAAAATCCTTGTCAACTAATTATGAATAATGCATTTCACATTTTCTGGATGATGGTGACATGGAAGGATAGCCACCATGGTATGAAACTAAAGGATATTATCACAGTTTGAGAAAATAAAAATGGCTGAATTCAGCACAAGAAGCACCAGACAGTATTTTAAAAAGAGGATGTTCTATAGAACATGCCTCACTCCCAGTGGTGGGATTCAATTTTTTTTACTACACGTTCTATGGCTTGGTGATCATGGCAGGGGAAGGATACTGTAAAATCTCCAGTCAAAGGTGGTATTTGCCAGTTTTCTGAACTACTCAAACTTTCCTCTATCGGTTTTCCAGAACTGGTTAGAACCTGCTGAATACCACTTCTGCTTACTACAAGTTTGTCTTACAACCTGCTTTACCTCATCTGACCAAGGGATATCAAAACTTAAGTTTAAAGAAGTACACACACACACACACACATATATAACAGAAGTTGTAATTTATTTGTTCTGGTCAAATGGTGTTTAAAATGCCACAACACAGTAGCTGGAAAGCAACTCAAGGATCAGGGCATTATCTCTTGAAATTCTGATAATTTTATATCATTTTGTATCATGTCATTTTCCAAATGGGGGAAAATCTTTGCAGAATATGTTTTCCAATGCTACTATTTCACCAAGCCTTTATTTCTATTTGACCACTCCATTGCAAAACGTTGCCCAAGGCAGCAATGCAATATATAATGCTCAGCTAAAATTCTGTGATTCTTTCCATATCACTGCACCCAATCACATAAAAATTGATGGTTAAAGATTATGATGTGGAACTTTCAAATGTTCTGCTAAAAAATTGCTATGATGCTGTTTGATTCAATACAGCTCAAATAATGTAAGAGTGAAAGACAGTTTACAATAACGATTTCAGACTTCTGAATGTATGCCTGCCTAAAAGAAGATAACCTACATTACCACAACAAACTTAAAGAGTTTTAATAGGCATTTCTAGGAAAACAAGACAGTATTAACAGTAGGTGATAAGAAAAGCATAAAACATCCTGACTCTTGAGAATTTGAAAAGCTATTCCTGAATGTCCAACTTTAATTTGGCTTTATGGATTTTTTTTTCTCCACCAGGCCCTCTTGTTAGCTTAGAAGTATTGTTAAAAGAGATACTTGAAAACAAACTCTAATAAGAATTATTAGAGAATAGGAAAAGATACATGCACCATGTCTTTATATACAGTATTTCAGTGGATAGAGTTTATCCTGCAAAATAGGGTAAGATATGGCAAAAGAAAGGTAGCTTGGTATAGTGATGAAGGCACTAGGCTAGAAACTGGGAGAGTGCAAGTTCTAGTCCTGTCTTAGGCACAAAGGTAGGTAAGTGACACTGAGCCAGTCATTCTCTCATAGCTCTAGGAAGGAGTCAGTGGCAAACACTTCTAAAAACTTGTGCAGAAAACTGCAAGGACCTGTCCAAGCAACTGCCAGAAGTAAATATTATTGACTTGAAAGTACTCATGACTCCAAAAATAATAAAAAAGTTGGCATACAAATACATGAGGAGAAAAACAATTTTGAATCTGATATTTGCAGCAAAAATATAACAGCCTGAGACATACAACATCAATTGGGCTCAGGATATTTTAATTGTATTTTAAACAAGTGATTAACTCCTTTGGCATGGTACGAGAGTGCCCTCTATCCATCTACCCAGTGCTATTTACTCCATATTGAGAAGCTAGAAAACAAGAATTGTATTTGTTCCCTCCTATCCCCAGGAATTTTGTTTGATGTAATTTAATTTGTATTACAGCACTGGTGAAAACTATGCTGTGCCTTTATTAAGTTCATCCAGGATCATGAAGAACACAGGTTTAGCTACTGATCTGTTGACTAATCCTAGAATATATCAAGAACATTTTCCTGTCTTTAGATAAGCTATGTATATTGCTGTTATCTGGATTTCTGGGTGAGCATTCGCTCTTTTTCTCCTTTCCCAATCAACTCACTCTTTTTATCTTAAGGGAATTTATTTATTTATTTTTATTTATTTATTTTGTCAATTGCTTACAAGATAATTGGTATAAGTAAAAACATAGTTATGAATACATGGATACATATAAGAGAAATAAAAAAATAAAAGAAACAATAGGACAGGGACGGTAGGCACATTGCTGTGCTCATACACACCCCCTACAGATCTCTTAGGAAAGGGGAGAAGTCAATAGTAGACAGTCTAAGGTGAAAAATTGACGCCTCTGTTGCTGAAGTCATATTTCCTGCAATCAAGTTTGGTGCAATTAACCTTGAGTTTGTATCTATTGTTGCTCTTGTGTTCTTATGGTTGAAGTTGAAGTATTCATTGACAGGTAGGACATTGCAATGTATAATTTTATATACTATATTAAAGTCCATGTCACAGTGAACCAACGGATGAAAAGAGGATGTAAAACGGACAAAAAACCTTGCCATCCGTTGGAAAACGCGATGTACTCACTGCCTCCATTTGGTGCTTCCTCTCTAGTCCATCCGCATCCGTTTATGGACGTTTCATCAGTCAAAAAAGTTTTTGGGGCTGGCCTAGAAGACTTTTGCGTGTGAAAATGTATCCAGTTCGTTGTGGCCTCTGCATTCGCCACGCATCGTTACGGCATTCGCTGTGTACGCATCCATATATCCGCCAGCATAGCCGCTCTGCATCCGTGTTCTAGCCACTCGCATCTGCCTCGGACGCAGGAGGAAGTGGAACGGATCGCAAACCAGATGCAGAACGGATCAGAACGGATCCAAGGAAACAAAGGGTTAAACAACGGAAATAATCGTTCGCAGAGGGACTAATCTCGGATGTATAAGGAGTCTGCAGATGCCAGAGGATGGCTAGAGGCAATGCCAAAGGACACTACAGCTGCCTATAAAAAAGGGGGAGCAACTCGCCGCATCTCACTTTCAGAACAGAGCACAGCTGTCAGATCTCTGCAGCGCTCCATCTGAACTCTTCCTCGTTTCCACAGGCATCCAGACATGTCCACCGTGGATTGTGACAAAGTCCTTCGGCAGCCACCATCCTTCTGCAACAGTGCGAGAACCATCTTACAGGCATCTGTGACAGCTCTACTCACGGGAAAAGGTGGACCCAAAAAAAGTCTGGTCCAAAGATGGTTCGCCCAGACAGAGCAGAGGACAGACTGTACAACACGCTGATGGTGGATGCCAGGAGCGAAGACACTCGGCGTTCGGCAGAACTTCATGAGGATTGGCCTCATGCCATGTTTGACGGACTTTGTGCAGCGCCTGACAACCCAGGTTGAATCCAAGACGAACACACCAACTTCCGCGCAAGCCTGGAACCTGGGGCGCAGGTGGCACTGCACTCTGCGCCACCTGGCCTCAGGGACGCACCTACAGGAGCATGCAGTACGGCTGAGGGTGCCACCAGCCACATCAGCTTTGTGTTGTCAGAGAAGTGGTGCAGGCCATCAAGTCGAAGAGATACAGAGGAGGAGCCGTCCGTGCCCTCCACTGAAGAAGGATGGAAGAAGAGTTGCAGAGAAACTTTGCATCTGCAACGGCTACGGGGAATCGCGTTCGGGGCATCTTGGTCGTCATCCTGTACGCGTCCACTCTATCCTCTAGGCTCCATGACACTCTGCGTCACCTGGCCTGCAGGGACACCACCTACAGGAGCATATAGTATGGTGGAGGTGCCACACAACAAACCAGCAGCATTGTGGTCAGAGAAGTGGTGCAGGCCATGCATCAAAGAATAGCCTGAGGAGCGCCTCCAGTGCCCCTCCACTGAGAAGGATGGAAAGAACGTTTGCAGAAGCAGGTGGTAGTCAGAAGTGGTAACTGTCCCGACATGGTTGCTACCGTCGTGGAGCCATAGATGGCAAGCAGGGTGGCTGCAAGAGCGCCAGCCAAGTCGGGGTCCAGCTTATCAGCAACTACAAGGGCTGTCTCAGCAGTGCAGTGCCTCTCCGCCATGGTGATGCTGACTAGCGAAGGTGTCATGGTCCATCGCTAGCAGCGATGTCAGGCAAGCAGGCTAAGTGTCAGATTGCCCCAGCGTTCAACGCCCAGTATCAGGAGAGCTGGAGCAACACTATCGGGCCTTCCCAAGATCCAGAGCCTGCCACACACACAGCATGTGCCCGTATCTTCATCGTGGGGATGACGCTCTTTTCCCTCACATACCTATGCTCATGAAGCTCGCTACAGAACCTCAAATACCTCACTTGAAGAGAGGTATCTTCAAACCTACAGGCGTTCAGTGGCAAGGACGGGTGGTTGGAAGCACTTGGCATCCTAGCAACAGTTCCCGGTGCTCGTCACTCAACATGCGCCATAGCCAGAGACATGAGGAGGATCGTGGAAGCTTGCTGCATCTTCTGACAATCTCATGCGAACCCCGCTACCCCCAGTTGTTTTATCTTGCAGACAGCCTCGGGACCATCACAGGCAAGGGGGAACTGGAGCCTGGGGATGGAGGCAAGGGCGAACCTGATCGACACTGGAGGATGTGCAAGGCACCAACAGAGCCTTATGTGAGGCGAGAAAGCAGCGCAGCCTCCTGAAACATCTGGTGCAACTCCCAGCTCTGAGCAGTGGAGTGGAAACAGGATGGTAAATGCTTAATCGATGCTTCTTTCCAGCCTGTCTCATGCATCACGGATGAGATTGGCCATGTATGTTTTGGTTGGGCTACATGAACAGGGCGTTCAAAATAAAGAGTGTGTTTATTTGACTGTGTTGATGACTTGATTATATCGGTATTGATAATAAAGGGCATAGGTTGGCATACTGGGAGGTGTGATGCATACAGTCTCACTATGATCTTGCACTGAGGTTTATCTATCCCTGCTATCTTCACCATCCACAGCTATTCCTTATCCTCACAGTATCCTAACACTTCCAAAGCTATCCTTACCATCCCACATTAGCAAGCAAAGGCTACCTTTCTAAAAGTTCCAGCAAGACTTTATTAAACAAGAAATGAGCAAGTGTGTGAATCAAAAATAGACTTTATAAAACAACTTATAACAAAGAGTCCTGGCACTGCCTCTTGGTCCTCAGTCTCAGGGGTGAAGGGTGAGGTGCTGTGGAGGTGGCTGGTGCTTTGGAGTGCTTGTCATCAGCTCCTCTTCAGAACGCAGAAGCAGCAGAAGCCCCAGCCCCAGAAGAGTAGCCCGTGCTTGCACGAAGCCCCAGCAGAATCCAGAGTGAGGCCAGGGGGCGGGACTGTAGCCCTTTTCTCTTGCAAGGCTGGCAGCAGAAAGGCTGAAGGCTTGCTGTGCTTCGCATGGTGTTTGGGTTGCTCGGCTGGGCGGGATCTGGCAGGAACAAGTGCTGGCAGGAGGGTCGGACAGCAAGGCTGCAGGAGGGTGGCAAGCAAGGCTTTGCAAGCAGAACATTGAGGCGGCAGGCAAGCAGCCAATCTGTCCGTGCATCAGGTCTTTCCTTCTGTATGGCTGTACCTGCTTCCTGAGCTGGCTTCCGTTATATCATCGGGGTGAACGCAATGCACTCTTCCCACATGCACATTAACGCCAGCATTCCGTGTTGTCTTCCGCTGTGCTATCTGCCTCTGCAATCCGCTTTCAAATCCGCTGTGCACATCCGCTCTGCATCCGTTCATCCGTCAATTCGTCCGCTTTGCTGAGGCCCCCGGAAGCCCTGTCGACTATGCATCCTGCTGCCCATTCCGCCTTCCATCTGCTTGGGCTTCCATTGCCGCATTCCGCTCTGCATCCGCCCTGGCGTCTCCCGCTGTTCCGTGTTATCTTTCACTCTGGTTATGCAATTTTTTTGCCCCTTTTGGAGAGCGATAACAATGGATGATACACTTTTGCATCGTCCACTGTGTGTCTTTTGCATCCGTTGGGGCAGTGTGAATGGCTTTAGATTCGGACGCCGAAGGCGTCGTAGTTTAGGTTTTTCTAGGCCTAGAATTTTGAGTCTGGTGGCATAATATTTCTGCAATGAAGTAGAGGAGTGGAGACCTTGTCTTGTGAAAATATCTTCTGGACTTCTCAACTATTTTAATATCAGATACGAATGTGGGGTCCAGACTGATGAGCTGTATTGAGTATGGTTTAGCAAATGTTTTGTATGCTCTAGTTATTAGGTAATATTACACAGAGAAAAGACTATGTAAGATTAGGTTAACACTCTTAGTGATGCCTTTTTTGGCTATTGTAGTTACAGTGGGCTCTAAGAAATCTTAGATGAGTACTTCTAGAGTTAGATCATTTTACTGAGATGAGTACTCTCCAATAGTCCTTGACAGAGTTGGATATTAACAAGTTCTTGATATTCAGTGCTCTGTATTTTTTTTCTGATGTTTTTTTGGCCAGTAATGTAATGACAGCACGCATTTATTTTGTTGAGATTTGAAGTTGCTATTTTGTTTGCGCTCATTCCTGATCATTAGTCAATTGGTCTTTTGCGGGTAGCAGTAATTGTCTTGTTGGTGTTGAATAGCTTTACATCGACGCAGCGAAGAGAACCGCATGTTGCACTTGAATATGATCACAGGTATGATTGTGATATATGAAAAAGTTGTGGCCATAACTTAACCTGCCCTTGGGTACACCTAACTGTTTGGACTAAGTGATCAGAATTTGAATAGACGCTCAATCTTTTACACATTTGTCTTGTCTCTTTGACAGGATACTCTCCCATAATATGAATAACATCACATCCGCATGACTAAAGTCTTTATTGTCATTGTAGGTGCACAAATTTCTATAATTAAGAGATTTAACACAGAAGATCCAAAAGCCTCTTCATTCCTAATATTTTCTCTAAGGTGGCAGAAGTAAAGATATTTTGGCTAGAAGAATTAAAGGCCTGTCACACTGGCGATGGATGCAGAAAGTTTGTTAAAAAACGGACACAGCGGACGAGAAAAAATGTTCCGATCTCGTTGTTATCCCGCTCTCAAGGGGCAAAATTTGGTCAAACATATGAAGCACAACATGTAGAAAAGGAACGGAGGGGGGAGGACATAGGGCGGATGGTAAAGTGGATGCTCCACGGAAGCCTAGTGGATGGAAGCGGATGGAGCAGATGGCACATCCGCAAGGCTTCTGGGGAGTGCAGCAAGCAGACGCAGAACGGAAAGAGCGGATGCCAGAGCGGATGCCGAGCGGATGAAGCGGATGCACAGGGATGCCGAGCAGATGAAGCGAATGCAGAGCGGAAGCCTAGCAGATGCCTAGTGGAAGCATAGCGGATGCTCGTGGATGCCTAGCATTCACTGGGCATGTTGGGGAGGATGCATTTGCGTTAGCCCGGATATAAAGGGAAGCAGCTCCCAAGCAGGTCAACATTCAAAGGAAAGACCTGCTTTCAAACACAGCTCTCAAAGCCTGCCTGCCAGCCTGCCAGCCTGCCTGCCTGCCTGCCTGCAGCACCAGCCTGCCACCCCACAACCATTGGGGAAGAAGAGAAAGCCTCAGCCATCTGCTGCCAGCCCTGGCAAGAGGGACAGGGCCACCTCCCCACCCCCTGGCCCTCACTCTGCTTCTGCTGGGGCTTCTGCAGCCCAGGCTCGCTCTTCTGGGGCTGGGGCTTCTGCTGATGCTGCTTCTGGAGGACTGATGCTGCTGCTTATGGCCGGTGGTGCTTCTGCTGGTGCTTACTCTGCTGATGCCTGCTTCTGGCAGTGGTGCTTCTGCTGGTGCTTACTCTGCTGAAGTTGCTTCTGAAGTGGTGCTTCTGCTGGCGCTACTCTGCTGGCACTGCTCCTGGTGCTGGTGTTCTGCTGGTGCTTACTCTGCTGGCGCTGCTCCTCGTCCTGCTGGCCTGCTGGTACTCTGGTCCTGCTGGTGCTCCTGGCCCTGCTGGTGCTCCTGGTCTGCTCCTGGTGCTGCTGATACTGCTTGGGCTCCTTGGTCCTGCTGGTGCTGCTGCTGCTGCTGATACTGGTGGTGTGGAGGAGCATCCCCTACAACCTGGAAGCCCCTCTGATGAGGGCCCATGTGGTCCTGCAAAAGGGATGAAGAGGAAGACGCAAGAACGGGAGAGGAGGCAATACACCATAGAAGAGGAACATGGAGGATGAGGTGCTGGAATAGCTGAGAGAGAATGAGTATCTATGGCGGAAGGGACACAGGCTCTATAGGGACAGCAAAAGGAAGCAGGCTGCTTGGAGAGAGAAGGCGGAGAGCCTGGGCTACACTTCGGAGGTGCTCCTCGGCTGGTGGAAGCACATGCACACCTGGTACGGGAAGCTGCACCTCAAGAAATCTGGCCAGGCCACGGTCAAGCTGACGGACAGAGAGACCTACGTGATGGCCAGTGCAGCTTCCTGGGGGTGAGATCCGCCACGAGGAGCAGCCCCTCTCACAACCCTCTCTCTGAGGCAGCCTGCTGGAGCCAGTCTCTTCCGGCAGAGAGTCAGCTCCTGTCTCCAGGCAGGTATCTGCAGAATGTGCCACGATGGAGAACCCCCCGACAGCTGTAGTACCCGTGGCGGAGCGCATGGAGACCCTTGGTGCAGTGGAGAAAAGGAGACGGCACTTCCACCACAGCCCAACCGCATCCACCCCCAGCTCCACCTCCCAAGAAAGGCAGAGAGGCAAACCGGAGGACAGAGCCACACTGTCCTGCTGGAGATAAGAAGCACCATCAGGAGCACGTAGATCTCCTCTCTCAGCTGGTACACACCGACTCCTTATCTTCCAACCACAAGCCTTCCTCCCCTATGTGAACGAGACCCTCATGGAATGGCGGAACCCAGAACAAAGTGGTGAAGGACAGGGTCACCGATCTGCTTCACAACCCTCCAGACCAAGATGAACCTGCTCCACCAGTCCAGGTCTGCTCCTCCACCCCAGGTGATTGTCCCTCCCATTCCAAGGCTTTCCACAGGCCCTCACCTACCAAGGCTACGGCTACCAGGAGGTCCAGCAGCACAGGCAGCAGCCCTTCCCAGTCCAGGCACATGTTCATCGACGCCACCGGTGCCACTGATGCCACCGATGCACCCACACCACAGATGCCACCAACGCCAGTCCTCACCCAGCTGCAGACCAGACAGCCCACTACACTGCTCCTTCCTCCACCCAACAGCCAACCCAAGTACATCTGTCCTGTACTGGGGCTGACACCCCATGGCAATGGAGGAAGGGGCTCTCAACATAACAGCGCTGAGCCAGCTGTCTGAGAGCTTCCTCAACACACACGTCCCCTGTTGTCCTCTCGGGCCAGGCACCCAGTGGCGCTTCAGACCAGCACTCCAGCAGCAGCACCATCCACAGCACCTGGACCTTCACCCCTGAGACTGGGCACACCTCCAAGTTCCAAGAGGAGTGCCAGAGACTGGGTGGCTACCTGTTGACTTTATTTGGACACTTGACTTGGGTCTTTTCTTTTCAGCTTGTTATTATAAAGATTATCTTTGCTTCACACACTTGCTTCATTTATTTTTTTCAATAAAGTCTTGGTGGAAACTTTTAGAAATGGTTTAAGCCTTTGCATGCTTTGTGGGATGGGTAAGAGTAGCAGTGTGAATGGGAAGGGATACCTTTGGGATGGGTAATAGCTGAGGGATGGGCAGGGATACCTGTGGGTGGGCAGGGATACCTTTGGGATGGGTAAAAGCTGTGGATAGATAAACCTCCAGTGCAAGCATAGTGGGACTGTTGGTCCACCCTCCCAGGTGCCACACTTTGGCCCTTCATTATCAATAACAATGTAAGCATTGATCCACACATTTGAACATAAACACAATCTTAATTAAATGCCCTGTTCATTGTAGGCCACCCAACATACATGGCACACAATCTCATCAGTGTGATGAGACCGGCTGAAGGAAGCATCCATTAAGCATTTACCATCCTGTCTTGCCACTCCACTGCTCCAGCTGGGAGTTGCACCAGTGTTTCAGGAGGTTGCACTGCTTCTTCCCTTCACGTGAGGCCTTGTTGGGGCCTTGCACATCCTCAGTGTCTATACAGGTTTCGCCCTTGCCTCCATTCCCCAGGCTCCATGTCCCCATTGCTTGTTGAGGTCCACGAGCCTGTTCTGCAAGACTGGGTAGCGGGTGCGCATGAGATTGTGCAGGATGCAGCAAGCTCCACGATCCTCCTCACGGTCTCTGGGGATGCTGCATGTTGGGAGAAGTACCTGGAACCTGTTGGCCAGGATGGCAAAGGCGTTCTCCACCACCTGCCTTGCCTGGCAAGCCTGCAGTTGAAGATCCTCTCTTCACGGTGAGGCACCTGGAAGTGTAGGGCTTGATGAGGTAGGTTGTGAGGGAGAAGGTCATCCCCCACGATGAAGTAGGGCACATCTTGCGTGTCATTGGGCGGGGGTCTGGATCTGGGAAGCCCATGATGAGGTTGTGTTCCAGCCCCTCTTGAGGTCACTGGCGTTGTTACCTGGGTATCTGAAGCTGACCCGTTGCCTGAAGCATCGATGTACATGAAACTTGTAGTCAGCATCGACCATGGCAAAGAGGATGATGCTGAAGAAGCCGTTGTAGTTGAAATAAGTGGACCCCGACTTGGCTGGCGCTTTGCAGCGCACGTGCTTCCATCTATGGCTCCAACGGTGTGGGAGAAGTTCCACTTCTGATACCACTGCTTCTGCAACTTTCTCCATCCTTCTCTTCAGTGGAGGGGCACTGGAGGGGTCCTCCAGGTATCTTTGATGATGGCCTGCACCACTTCTCTGACCACAATGCTGCGTGTTGTGTGGCACCCTCCAGCCATACTATATGCTCCTGTAGGTGGTCCCTGAGGCCAGGTGGCGCAGAGTCAGTGGATGCCTAGAGGATAGAGCGACGCGTAACGGATGACGACAGATGCAGAACGATGTTCCTATGCGTTGCAGAAATGCAGAACGGACGCGTTGGACACATTTTCTGCTCAAAAAGTTTTGAGCAGCTCAAATTTTTTGAGAGCGGATGGAACCTCGGTCGACGGATGCTGACGGATGAGAGGATGAAAAACGGAGCGATGTGAGTACAGAACGGATGCAGTTGCTTTACCAGACGTGATGGCAAGTGTTCTCTTTTTACATCCTCTTTCCATCCGTTGGTGTAGTGTGACATGGGCTTAAGATCTACCCAGTGGGCAGCCAGGAAATCCACCTGATTAGTGCCAGTTCAGTTTTTTTTTAAACTGGAGAATCCTTGCAAAAATAAATTAGCCAGAAAAGTTATAAATTAACCTCTTCCACTTCTTGGCCTGTAGCACAAGCAATATGAGAAATTCTTTGAGTATTTGATACCTTTGTGTTGCTTTATTTTTCTGCTGGTGAATTTACATAAAACTGTCTGCTGGATTTATTCTTTGTTGGATTGATTAATTTATTATTTATAAATAATGGATTTAATAATGGATTTATTAATTTATTAATAAATTCTGGGTTTAATCTTTGGATTTATGGTTTGTTGCCATTGGAAATATTTTTTTGTTATGTTTTTGTTTGTACTGATTATACCATCTTGATAAATTCTGTTCGAAAATATTTTAAAAAGAAAAATTAATAAGTAAATATATCTACCTTCTTCAGGGGATCTAAATTAAATTAATTTGATCCATTTTTATGAAATTTTACAACATAAAATTTTATCATAACCAGCGACATTTCATTAAATGTGTGACATGTCCAAACCATTCAAAGGATCCCGGTGCATAGCTGAATGTATGCGAAAAATCTTAATTCTACGATGCAAATCTGTTATTTGTGCAAAAATGGAAAGATGGAATACCCATAACAGAGGAATGATTGTTGAAGATGGCAGAACTAGCAGAGTTGGTAAAATTAACTTGCTTATTTACAAAAAGCTGAACTACTACATTTACCAATGATCCTTTATGGACTTTCTGCTAAAGAAAACTGAACTTGCAATATATGGGTCTGAAGATTAGAAAAGATAGCTTATGGAAAGAAAGAAAAAAGAAAGAAAGAAAGAAAGAAAGGAAAGAAAGAAAGAAAGAAAGAAAGAAAGAAAGAAAGAAAGAAAGAAAGAAAGAAAGAAAGAAAGAAAGNAAAGAATGATGTAACTTTTGAGAGCAGGAACAAAATATAAATGTATTTATAACTGCTATCAAGAAGATCAGAAGTGGCTTATAAGAGCTGTGGTAATGCAGTAATTAGAATGCAGTATTGCAGGCTAACTCTGCCCACAATCTAGAGTTTGATCATAACTGGGTCAAGGTTGACTCAGACTTCCATCCTTCCGAGGTTGGCAAAATGAGGACCCAGATTGTTAGCGGCAATGTACTGACTTTTTTAAACCACTTAGAGGGGGCTGTAAAGCTACTGCTAGTATTTATAGTCTGTATTTATGTAGACTGACTGAACAACATCTTAATATTAGAGAGTTCCTTTTTAGTGTGCCAATCAACCAGCCAGCTGTGCTTTTTCCAGACCATACCATTGTGTTGTTGCTTCCCTTTCCCCATTTTCAACTTTTATTCCATAACAGCCACTTCACATTCTGTGGGTGCTAAACTATTTTCCAGAGCTTTTTACATACTCTATATGTCTCTGTCCATCTATCTCTACCTTCAAACCTCAGGTCTGTTTAATGTACTACTCGTCACACAGCAGGCTTGTTGAATAGATTGCACCTGAGTCTGCCAAAAATTATAGTCCTGTTTGATGATGTTCGAAAATTGAAGTCAGTCTTAAATTAATAGTCTGCTCTAACTTTCACAGAGGGATTGTTACTACATTTGAAGGCAGCAGGCCAGTTCAGGGGCAATGGCAAAGATGTTCTTCAGCTGAGGGAAATGTTTAGAAGAGGGCTTAAGAGAAGTGACCATCTGAATTCCTCCACTTTTACTCCACAGCAGAGGTGGTATTCAGCAGGTTCTGACCAGTTCTGGAGAACCGATAGCAGAAATTTTGAATAGTTTGGAGAACTGACAAATACCACCCATGACTGGAGATTTTACAGTATCCTTCCCTTGCCACGCCCATCAAGCCACACCCACAGAACCGGTAGGAAAAAATTTGAATCCCACCACTGCTCCACAGAATATGTCACCTACATCAGATGCCTCTTTGCACCAGTCCTTCCCAAAGATAGCTTTCTGGAGCTTGCAATTGCATTTCTCAATTTCTGCTTTGTGATCAAATAATCTAATTCTAATCTCATTTTCTAGGCGCCATGAAAAGATTTTTATTTATAAATGATGAATTCCATTAATGCGCTGTCAGCAGGTTACTGATCTTGACAAACTAAGCATGGTTGGATCTAGTTAGTACTTAGATAGGTTAGAAAAGGGGAAAAGTCCTGCAGATGCAGGCAATCTTCATATTCCTGCCAAGAAAATTACATGGGTTGTCTCTGAAATCATCAGAAGTTGAGCTCAACTAGATGGAAGCATAATCCCTTTTTTATGATTTGCAGACTTTGTCCATCCTATTTTAAACAGAGTTTATGGAATTGTAAGTCCCTAGTTCACAGTTGTCAAACCCGTATCGTCATGTTGCTGTCATATGATGTATCCTGATGTTTATCCCCTTCGCAGAGCTGGGGTGATGCATCCGTGCTGTCAGTTTGACACCCTTGCCCTAGTTGATTCTTAAAATTATCATGAGGTGGTAGGAATATTTTCAATAAATGTGTAAATGATAACTTCTAGGTAACCAATTTATGGCATGTTACATAATGAGGCCAGCTAACATATCTTGACTGGATGGCAACATGCTTCATTATCTCTCAGGCTAAAAGGATGACATTTGATAAAAGTATGTTAAGCAATTTTATGTACATCAGTATTGGAGAAAGAATTAATGGGGTGTTTTCCCTAAATTTTGATTTAGGGAAGAAGATTTGAGTGGGAGGTGAAATTTAAAAAACAACAACATTGAATGGGACAGATGATATTTTCCTGTGTGAAACTTGTTACTTATTGTTGGTTAATATCAATGGATTGTAGTACATCTTGCTGCTATTTGTATTTAATCTCTTTTTTAATAGTGTCTAAACTATTTTAATTGCTTTTATGATTTTTGTTTTTAATTGTTTGAACTATTTTAATTGTTATGATTTTTCCACCACTCAGAGTCAATAGTTTGAGGTGTGCAGCTATACAAATTGAATAAATACCTGAAAAATAAAAGTCCCATTTTCAAACAAGATGAATATAAGCAGATTAAGATATGGATTTTCAGTAGGATGTATTAAGCTGTCCTGACAGCTAATACCAAAAGTTAAGAACAGATCCCAAATCTCCTGGAGAGTCATTTTTTCCAAAGTGAGAAGATTCTGCCATTTTTAAGTCTAAAATTTATGGCGTATATATTTGAACAAAGCTATCATTTAGCTCTTAGGTGAGCAAGGTCACTGGAGAAATTCTGAAATTGTAGCCAATTGCAAATGAAAGATTACTCGCTCTTTGTCCATTTGTTATATGTGATTTCTTTTAAGAAATGAAACCAGGATGCCCTGAAGAGTTTGATATTCAGACCTCTTCACCTTTTGCATAAAGAAAATACATTTATTGCCAGCTAATAAATTCCTTTCAAAGAAAAATACTTAACTTAGATAATTGAGTGTTATGTTGGTTAACATTGAACAAGCCATCTTTTGTGGATACCTAGAGTATTTTTTAAAGGGTGCCCCATCCTTTTCAGCATCCAAAGGCCAGTCTGGGTTTTTTGACCAATAAAAGTTGTGCGCTTTATTCCAGTTCATTGCTAAGCATTGTTTAGAAGGGCTCTATCTGATCTTCAGAAATGTAGTCTGCTTAGAAACTGAGTACCCAAAAATGGCCAGTGCCATCTAAAGTTGCCTGATCAGCCTCAACAAAAAACATCTGTTCTACCATCCCTGAGTTGAAGCAAGTGAAACCAAGGGACAGAATTTGGTTAGAGTCCTCTCCAGCATGTAACTGAAAAGATGTTAGTTATTCTCTGAGTCTTGATAGCATTTTTATTTGTGGTTTGCTTTACATTGAAATTTTAGCAATTGTGATTGAGATATGTTTTATTGCTTTGTTGCTTCCCTTCGTGTTTGGCTCCCAGGCACATTCTTATACTGCAATGGCTTATAGGGCTGTTGTGAAAGAAAATTTAAAGATACAGTAGCAGGCTGAAGTTTTTTGGTGCCTTCTGGCATAAACTCTAAAGGTGTCAGAGGTGAGCTAAGAATTTATTCTGGAAAGTCAAAGCTATGAGATTTGGGGGAATGGGGTTGTGGATGAGCCAAACTGCCAGGATTAAGTGTAAATCAGATCAATCTAGTTGGTCAGTGAATGTCATAATCTAAACAAGAGGCCATTTATAAAGACTTTTCTCTAGAGGGAACCATTAGGTTCCCTTGGTGGGTAGATCCAATTTATAAGCTGATTTTGGCTGATAAGTTTGGACTTATTAAAACTTGGATGGTAGATCATTAGAAAATCTCAAGTACTATTACATTCATATTGGAAGCATCTACTAAGATGCTTCTGGATTCAAAGGATTAGCTAGTGACATCACTGTTTCCCAAGAAACATCTGTGTATTTTCCCATGGAAATGGGAAAAATTATCTACTTACTTATCTACTTACATTTGCATGCTTTTGAACTGGCAGGTAATCAGGAGCTGGGACAAATTGATAGACACTCATTCCATCATGCGGTTCATGCTCTTGGGTTTAGAACTGCCAAGCTGTCAACCTCTCAGTGGTCTAACTCAATGTCCTAACCACATGAGCCACTGTGGCCACAACCTACTCCCTGATTTAACAATATAGTATTTATACAAACATGTACATTGATTCAATCAATCAGATTCCATTAAGACTACTCTCTAATGAGAGTGTTATTCAAAAGTACAGAAGAAAACAATGATGCATTTAAGTAATTTTAGAATTTGAAATTAATAGTCTTATATCCACGTCTCTTTTAGATAGATGTATGTATCATTCCCATGTGGAACCCAGAATTTTGATTCAAAGTCCTACTCTGATCGCATCTCTGCCAAAAATGATTTTTCCTCTCTCATTCATCTATCCTGCAAGAGGATACAATGGAGAAAGGGGCTAGCACGTCACTTCCACCTTTCTTTCCTTGTAGCATTCTTTTCATCTTAAGTTCATGACACAGCCAAGAGAGGCAGAGAAAAGATTGAACAAATCTTGAAGCAGCAGAAAATATTGAGCAAATTCCTGGAATGGATAAAACAAAATCTGTTTCTTCATTTTGGCAGAACAATAGAACAGTAAACATCTATAGAGGTTCTCAATCATTCAGGTCATGGTTGTCTCAAAAATGCTTTTTTCCAAAAGGCAACTGGAATTTCTTTTTTTTTTTTAATTTCTTTTTCAGAATTCAGAAGTTCTGAATTGAAGAAACTTCTTGGATGAGAAGTGAAATGTTTTCAAAGAAATAACTATTTGGAAAAAAGCACTTGGGGACAATAAAATAGTAGCATCAACTAAAAGTATACTAAATGAGAAGTACTAAATAGGCCGCTCCAGGAAATAGAATAGGGAGTTATTCTGCATTCTATAGAATTTTGGCTATAAGCCTGTGTTAGGCTTTAAGCAATAGATAATCTAGTTTTTTCATGGAACAAACACAGGGAGTGCAGACTGTTAAATTAACCTCTTTCTGGATTTCTTCATTAATTATTGAAAGTGAATAGTAAAATATTGTTCTTCTTTTGGTGTTAAAATTATGAAATAAATCATCTAGATTTGGGGCCTATCCAAACAAAGTATCTGGAATCAGCATCTATTCAATCCTGAAAGAAGAGACACATCCAATATTAGCACCTGCAATTCATGAATTAGGAAGGCAATTTTGGCCATCTGCAGGATGGGAGTATACTGTAGTTTTCAAATCAGGTGGCTCACAAGAGCTCCAACTGATGGTGAACACTGTGTTAACCCTGAAGTGAACCTGGCTGAGGCCATCTTTGAGGCTTCATGGTTGCCACAAAATGGAGGGGGAGAAAGGGGGGGGGAATTAAATAGTTCAGCTTTGCTGTCAAAAAAAAAAAGTTTTCTTGTGGGAACCAAAGTCATTCCAACAGGTGAGAAGAGGAGGAGTGTAGTAACCAAGAAACCTGCTAGTTCCATCATTTGCACAATGTGACCAATGACCTGAAGGGGGAACTTTCTTTTTTTGATTAGCTGAAAGCCGCAGGAACTTTCAGAGTTGGTTTTCACACCAGTTGTGCCAATATGATGTATTCAATACATTTTTCTTTGAGGAATCTACCTGCCTCAGAATTCTGCTTTCAATGGGTTCATTACTTGGAATGTTGACATTAAACCAACTCTGAAACACTGTTGCTATTTATTCAAAATACTCGATTCTGAGTGAAAATTTGATTGTGGGAGGGTAGAATTACCACAAAAATGATAATTGAAGTCTCAAAAGATCTCTGGTAAGCTCTCAAAAATCGCTTGCTTAATGTTAAAAAAAAGATTAAAGAGGGAAATGTTTTTGTCCCTGATCTCTCCCTATATTAGTATCACATTTTAACAACTGGCACAGTCCTCTTATGATCCCTCTCTATTTGTCTGCTGCTTGTGCTTTTGTTTGATTAAAAGAGAAATCTAGAGCCATTTCAATGATGGACTCCCAATCCATCATTATATTATAGTAATAATATAATACATTAATAATAATATAAATTAATGATTATATTAATGAGGAGTGTTGTCTGGTCCTATCCTATCATTATGAAAAAAGGTTAAAAAGTAGGAATTGGGGCATGGAGTGGAAAGACAGTGTTAGAGAAATGGCATAGTGCAGTTATTCTCGTAGTTTAATGGTGACAATAAGTCAAGTCCTTTAACTGCAGAGCATGATCCAAACAGCAAGACTTTTTTTAAATAAGCTTTAATTCCAAGAATCAGAGGTGGGAGTTAAGAATCTGGAAAACTGAGATAGGAGTCCTTCAATCCTGCTTTATTAATGACTTCATTTATGTGTGCACTCTGAGAGTATTTGGGATAATTTCTTTTTCCAGGATTGCATGGTGGGATAAGAATCCATTTATTTAATAATGACCTCTCCCATCTGCTGATTGTTTGTGTCAAGGGATAATGTGTCAGATGGTGCTCCATTCAAAATCCAAGAAAGAAATACTTAGACTCCATTAATTAGAGAAAAGATATCTTTTACTGGAAGTCAAGTGGTAGCAACAAAAGAATTCTGAATCTGAGAAAATGAGCGCGTAAATCACATATACAAAGTGATGGTAACATTCCCACCCCCAATAGTTCAATTAGCTCATCCAATTAAAAGTTGTGTATAGCATCATGTGGGCATCTCCAGGTGGTGATGAGGCATCTGTCCGTTGACCTTGACATATTTTGATAAAGAGTTGCGGCTGCGCATAGCATAGAATAGAAGCCTAAGCAAGAATCTTTCCCCCCTCAACTTATACAGTTCTGTTTTGTAACACTTCCAGCTTGCTTTCCATAACCATGTCTCCCCTCCTCCCCCCATTACTTATGAGAGCCGAAAGATGCAAAGCAAAGGAAGAAAATCTTGAAGGCTGACATTCAGCCCTTGTTCAGGTTTTAATAAACTAACATGGAAGACAGGGTGGATCCGTCGGAGGGTTTTAGGTAATTTCAGTTAGACTGCCACAGGGTTCACAATTTGTTCAATTGGGAAAGGTCCAACATACTTAAGTCCAAGCTGTTTTGACTTTTGTGTGGTCTGCAAATATCTGATGGATAAAAAGACCTTGTCACCATTTATATGGTTTTTGTGGAGTTCTCTTTTTATCTGCAAATTATTTTACATATCTGACATAGTGACATAATGGTTCCTTTCTCTTAACTCAGCACAATTTCATAATAGTGTTGTAGATGTTGAAAAAGAGAAATAAAGTTAGCTCATTGTCCTCCAGGAGCTGGACTAGAAGTGAGCAGGCTGTGAGACCTTCAGGCACAAAAGCCAGCTGGCTGTTTTGGGGCAAGTTGTCATTTTTCAGGCTCAGAAGTTGTTGGCAAACTACTTCTGAAAAATTGCCAAGAAAGCTGCATGGATCTGTCCTTGTAGTCATCGCGAGCAAAGACTGACACTATAACAACAACTATAAGACTATAACAACAACAACAACATGCCTCCCATTTTTGACCCTTAGATAGACCATGGCAGTTTCAGCTGGGGAAAATGCATAGGTATTTTTCCTAGTTTCTGATATGAGTTTCTTCATATTTCATCCCAAAGAGCACTTGCTTAAAAAACACTTGAGGTTCAACTTGAAAAGCACAAACTTACTTTCTTTGTTTTATTTATTATTTATTTATGAAACTAGTTTGGTGCCCATCTCGCCACAAGGTGATTCTAAATATTTTGTTTTTTAAAACTTGATGGCTGGATTTTATTGGAGGAAACCTCCTGCCACCTTCTTGGCTAGGCCAGTTATCTGGTTGACAGTTCAAATGTATATTAACATTCTACATGTGCCTCAGGCATTGCAATCTCATAATAAGTAGTTTTCCATTTGAAACCATATGTAGCAAAAAAAAAAAAAAAAAGTCCATTCTGGTATTATGGTAACTGTGATGATAACATTAAACTTTTAAGGAAGAGGGATGGAAACAAAAGATGGTTTCTTCTGTCCTTCAAGGCAAATTCTGAGGCAGCTACAAACTGGTCTACTCTAATGTGGATACCTCCAGACATGCTAAACAACTACTAACAAAAGTTAATATACGTAGTTCAGGGCTGAACTATGGAGTCCTTGGTGCTCTCTGAGCTTGGCTGTTTGTTTCACTGATGTTACATAATTGATAGTGAGATATCTGCAAGAAAACAACCAAGCTCAGAAAGTATCAAGGACTCCACCCCATTCTGTCAAACAAATTATCCATGACTGTAGGTCATATGGGATAGAAATAATAGGTGTGTCAGGGCAACATATGTAGAGAACTCCAGCTATGCTGGAATAGAATAGAATAGAATACTTTATTGCCAAGTTGATTGGACGCACAAGGAATTTGTCTTGGTGTAAATATTCTCAGTATACATAAAAGAAAAGATACAGTGGTAGTATAGCTGAGCATCCAAAAACTTGTGCCCTTAATATTTCTGAACCTCCAGTAGTTTAAAAATGAAATATAACTTATACTTAATGATACAATATATCATGTAAGTCTTATAGTAGTCTTAGCAATGCTTTAAAATAAGCGCTGTTTGTCAGTTTTCTCATTAGTTTAGGCAGAAACCCTGGATTAGACCAAAAAGCCTTTTTGAGGTCAAGGGCCCCAAAGCAAGAATAGAAGACAAAAGTTCTCAAAGAGCTGCTTCTCACAGTGATAGCTATCATACTTTATAGCCATTGATAACCTTCCTCTTCATAAATTTGTCTAAAATTTCATTTAAATTTCTCCAAGCTGGCAGTCATTAATTCACATTATGATAGGAGATTATATATTTTAACTAGGAAGCCTAAGGTTTTACTTAAATCTTCACTGGAAGAAGGAACTGCAGCAGGAATTAGACCTATTTTTCTCTCAAAATATGTATCTTTTTTGTGATTTACCATTTCAACCATATATCAGAAATAGACATGGCTAATGTTTATTGTAGGTGAAACCAGGGGTGGGATTCAAATTTTTTAACAATCGGTTCTGTGGGCATGGCTTAGGTAGTGGGCGTGGCTTGGTGCTCATGTGACTGGGTGGACATGGCTTGGTGGTCATGTTATTGGCTGGGCGTGGCCTGCTCAATATCACTCACATCAAGGCATGCACCTCATCTCCTGACCTCTCATGACTGTGAAGATGCTGCAACAGTCATAAGTGTGAAAAATGGTCATAAGTCACTTTTTTCAGGGCTATTGTAAGTTTAAATGGTTACTCCACACAAGCAAAGTACCAGGAAAGGAGGGGAAAAAAACTCCAGAGACGGTCCTGAGACATGAAGTCTAGTCCTGCCAAGAATGTAATAAGGGTCAATGGAGAGGCAGTTTCTGAAAGCAACACCAGAATGTTTCCTTCCTGCCTTTCTTACAGGATTAGGCCACTAATTTCTTTTAACAACTAATTCTCCAAACTGCTTAGAATGTTAACAATCGGTTCTAACGAATCGGTGCGAACTGGTAGAATCCCACCCCTGGGTGAAACCAGTGACAAGGAGGTGTACTGTCCCATCAAATACTTCTTAGTGCCTTTCCAACACCTATTCCACAGGTGTCAAACTTGCTGCATCATGTGATGTATTGCAATGTTTTTTCCCTTCGCAGAGCTGGAAGGAGCGTGGCCAGAGCACGATGCATCCAGCCAAGGGCTGTTAGCCTTTGATCTATTCTCTCTCCCCGTCTCTCTCCTATGCACACATACGCACACGTTTTGTCTTTAACAAGTGGATTACTAGGGAGGGATAAATGGCCCTGATCTAATTTAAACCGTTTGTATATAAGACTGAAGGCTACCTGTTGTTGTAGAGTATCCACTTTGGCAAATTAGATAACATAATTTATACAGAAATATAATGCAACAGTCATATTTGGGAAGGCTGTGTTTTATTTAATTTATTAATTAAATTTACATACCACCCATTTTACCTAAATGACTCTTAAGTTAACTAATTGGAACAACTTAATCTTTTGTTCAGATTCTTACTTCTCTTGGATACACTAACTCCTCTTTTTGAGGACACACACACACACACACACAATATGGTTGGGCTTAGTTTTTGGGAAGGAAAATAAGGGGAAAAAAATTCTGCCTCTGCCTACCAACATCCATTGATATTGATCTGGCTGGCATCCTGTCAGTGTGTGAGAGAGCTGAGAGCTGTTTGGAAACTGAAACAGCAAAGAGCATGGCCATAGCTTAGCTCAGTTGTTCTGTACTAAATCTGCTTGCTGCTATGAAACTAAAACTGAAACTCCTCTCCTCTACTTGTGTTTTGCATTTGGAACAGATTTCTTTTCAGGTGGGGAGGGGGAGTAGAACTCCTTAGCATCAGAGCATGTTAATAATAATATATGAAATACTAATGCTCTGATGGTCATTTTGAAAAATCCTTTCTTAGTGAGCACCTAGAAGCCAAGAGGAACGTACGTGCTAAATTTCAAGTTTGTAGGCTTTACAGTTCTGGAGATTTTGTGATGATGCATGAGTGGTATTTCACTTTTGTATAGAGAGATATGTGGTTTGAGAATAAACAATCCTTCAGATCTAAAGAACACGTTTAGGTGCAAAATTGCATTTTAAATAGATTTATATGCCTCTTTTAATTGAACATTTCAAAGTTGCATATCTAATGCTCCCAGTCCATCTGTTTTCACCACAACAACAGCTCTATGCAGTGGATTTTGTTGCCCTAAAATCACCTAGCTGGCTTCAGACCCAGTGGAGCAACCAAATCTACAATCTCTTGGTTTCTAGTCCAACACCTTATCACTACACTAAATTAGCTCTCAGTTTGACAACTGTCCTTTGTAAAGTAGCTACTGTAAGACAGAGATAGAGAGAAGGACCTGTGAGCCTGTGGAAGGCTCACCTGAGGTTTAGGTAATCACAGCTTCATTCTAGCACTTCCTGTTAGAAGTATACAATGGGAGAAAATACAGTATTTTCTCCCATTGTTTTCTTTCTGTTCAAATTTCCGACTTTGAATATATGCAATTAATATTCCAAACACCCCGTGGCCTCTATTCACGTGTTAATGATAATTTGGCATCTTAATTCTGGTATGCTGGCAGAAGGCAAATCTTTTGGAAAGGGAGGCAGCTAGATTTTATTGGCACCCTGCTGTAGCTCATTGCAAATTCTTTCATCCATAATGAAAAACCTTATGAGCCTTGGCTTCCATCCTCTTTTAAATAATTTCACTTTTTATAGGTTAAAACTGTGAAGAAGGCCACAGTTTTTTTTATAACACTTCCATTGATAGTAAAGCTCCCTCTTTCTAAATCCACTGCCATAGACTTGCATCTTGTGCATTAAAGATCATGTGCACCCATCCCTTCCCCTTCCTCCCTCCCTTGAAGATTTGTTAGTAATCCTGAAGAATATCAGTGCAATCAACTCACATTAACAGTATTCAGCAAGGCTTTGCTTCTTTTATATGCCTACAAGATATATTTTATATGCCTTCTTTTATATGCCTACCTCTTTTCTACAAGAGCCTGCTCAATCATTAACACCATCTGGGAAGATTTTTGGTTTTTTTAAATAGTAATTTTATTTTAAAAATACAATTACATCAATGCAACTAATGCAAAGTAAAAACAAGAAAAAAAATAGAGGATGCAGAGAAGGAAAAACAAGAAATAAAAAAGAAACAAAATAATAAAGAAAAAGAAAATAAATATATAAACAACTTTCCTTTTCATCACATCTTGTTAGTTAAGCAATGGAATGTGTGAGGAGCAACAGTGTTGGGCTGTGTTTAGGGCAGGGGTCCCCAACCACCGGGGCCTGGACCGGTAACGATCTGTGGATCATTTTGTACCGGGCTGCAAAGAATGAATAATCGTGATTAAAATTATATAAAAATATGTTTTTGCTTCTGGGTGTCTTATTTTGAAAGACAACCAATTCCGCCCTCACCTAACTTCCGCGCCTAACTTCGTGGACCGCATTGCTAAAGCTAAGAAGCCCTTTACTATTGGGGAAGAATTGATTTTGCCGGTCCTTGAAAAAGTGTTTCTACGTGAAACTGGTCCCTGGTACAAAAAAGGTTGGGGACCACTGGTTTAGGGCATCAGTTGGCGTTAATCCTGTCGTCCTCCTTATTCTGTCCCAATTTTTTAAATTACTTTTTATAGCTGCACCAATTTGATTTTTTAAATTCTGCAGAATACAATGAAAATGACACTTGCAGTTGAAATATGCTTTGTTTTTCTATGTTCAGAGAGTAATAAATAGTGAGCCTTTTAAAAATCCTAACATGAACACAAATCAGTTTGTATTTTTTTTAAATGTTTGTGCCAGCCTCTCATTTTCATGGTGATACTTGACATTTAGTCTGTGCCTCTCTGCAGTTGGGTGTTAAGTGGATAATCTGTCTTGCAGGCATTGCCATAACCAATGGCTCAAGTTTCCTCAAGTCTTTGTGCAGTTTTCAAAAGGGCTGGCTGTTCTAGAGGCATCTCTGCTTTTTCCCCCTCCTTTTATCCTTCTCAGAACATTCACATATTAGCAAAATAAGAGAACCAAAAAGATTCTGCAAATGTATATTAGGATTGTGTATTCAAATAAACATGTAGGCACAAATTTAGAAAACGTTACCGTAATAGAAGTGGTCCTTTTTCAAAAGGCAACTGGATTTTGTTTTTACTGAAAATGTTTCACTTCTCATCCAAGAAACTTCTTCAGTTCTGAATGATGGAGAGTGGAAGGATTTATATTCCTTGCAGTCACCTGGTCATTAGCACTCTTTCTGAGAGTTGTTGAGGCCATTTGGAGGTTTCTCTATGCCCTCAGGTCACCTGATTAATGTAAATGAGTGTGGAACCTTCTTGGAACTGCTAAAGGACTGTGTTATAAATAGGAGATCGGTAAACAGACCTCTCTCTGTTGAGAGAGGGCTGTTCAGTTTTAATGTAGTTGGCCTCTTTGACCCCCTTTTTAAATCAGCAGTCCTCTCTGTCCAGAATGTGCAATTTTCTGTCTTTGAAAGAATGGCCTTTGTCTTTCAAATACAGATGGACTGCTGAATCTTTTCCTGATTGGTTTGTTCAACCATGACCTGGATGATTGAGAATCTCCTTAGGCATATAATAGAAATTGATGTGTATTATTGCCTCAGTTGCTCTTCTAGTTGCTCATTCTTTTGTCGAAATGCTATTTGTTAATATTCAACTTCAAAAATCTTCCATCTTTAAACTGGATTTAGAGGTACATAATTTTGACACATAACCTTATTTTAATCTTCTAGAAGCACACCACTCCCTTTACCTTAGAAAAGCTGTTTTCTTTCTTGGTCCTCATTTTCTCAGCCCTGAATGATTTTGATGTTATCCATTCAGTCGAGTCTATCTCTTGGTGAATCTATGGGCCAGGTCTTACCACATCTTCCAATCTTGCCCTATTTCTTTGAGTTTTTATATGTTCTGGTTGATGTCAGCTTTGATGGTTTCCAGCCACCATGTTTTTTGATGGCCTGGTTTCCTTTTACTGCTAGCTATTCCAAATATAATTGCTTTCTTCGGTGAATTCCCCTACACAACATTGACAAAGTCATGACATAGTCACAACATAGACAAAGTCAAAGACCAGCCCTGAATATCTTAACAAACTAAACTCAAAATATACTGCCACCATCTAAGATATAATCAGAAAACATTAACACTTCTGTTTTTAGTTCACATCCTAGATTGCATGTTTACTCAGATCTTGTTCCACAAAAGACTTGGAAACAATGCAGAGGAAATTGTATACATTTTCCCCCATCCCTGTCTAAACTAACTTACATCTTTAACTGGACAGAGTTAGAATCTTGTGTGAACATGAAAACATAGGCAGTTCTGGGACAGAAAGGGGACAATGCTCCTCAAACACATTTTTTGGAGTGGAGAGTTGCCTCTAACCAGTCTCCCCACTCAAGCACATGGTATATGCCAAATATGAGAGAATTTAGCAGGAACTGTCCTTATTTTTGGCAGCCAGACACAGAAATTAGATCTGGAGAAGTCCATCAAAAATGCATATTTTTTAGGCAGGCTGCCTCTGTTGTATTTATTTTCATCTCCCTGTAGACCCACAATCAAAAAGGAAACTCAAACAGGATGAAGTGGAGGAGACATTAGTGATGTCTGAGGGCTATAACATTTGTCATGGCACACTGGCCACATGAACCAAATAATTGAGTGTAGCTGACTTAACTAGATAATAAATAAATTATCTATTAATGCCTGGCATTTAGGGATATACAACTATTCCTAGAAATGGGAACTCATTCTAGATCCTGATTTGTCCCTACAGTCTGAGTTCTTTTTATGAGGGATCCTTGGTGCTTTCTGAGCTTGGTTGTTTTCTTGCAGATGTGCACTGATGATGTTACCTAGTTTGGGTAATGAAATATCTGAAAGAAAACAACCAAGCTCAGGGAACATCAAGGACCCTTCATTTCAATCCTGAGCTACAAACATTTTCCTTTATCTGTAGTTCTTTTTATACTAAAGTTACTCACCCTTATTTTTTTGCATTTAGGTAAATTGTTCAGAATTATTTCAAAAACCAATATGATAATTCATGTGAGATTGAAGGGGATTCCTGTTCTGATTTCAATTCAAGTGGTAGCAGATAAAAGAAGTTTTCCTTTCTTGCTTGTTGCTTTCCCTTCAAACTCTTTAAAAGGGTTAAAAACAACTGTGCAGTTTTATATGTCAAATTTTGCCAACTTAATGCCCTCCAAACATATTGAGCTGCATCTTTCATCATTGCCAAAGAGATGTTGATTGGGGCAATGGGAGTTGTATGCTTTAGCTGAAGGATAACAATTGGGGAAAAACTGGCAGGTGCTCTTGTTTTAGACTCTTCTCCTCCTCTCACCCCAAAACACTGAGCATCATGGGACTTAGGGTTTCTAAAGTCGTGCTGAAAAGAAGCTTTCTTTTGAATGGCAGGCCAAAGCACCATTCTTTTGATGTAATAAGCTGATATAGATAAGGAGCGGCTTTCGTCTATTGTTCATTGGGTGAACTAAATCAGAACCAAGAAGAGGCAATCCTGAATCAGAGCCCTAAACATCCTGCTCAAAAAGGCTATAACTGTAACAGAATTGTGACTGTGAAAAAAGGCCTGCAAATGAATAACCATTTATAGAGACAATCTGAACAGCAATTCTGAAATGTCAATGGCAACTCGTTGAAATAATGAGTTGGAGTCTGACATTCAGTTTTGAGTTTCAGCGAGGTGGCTTTTATCTATCATTGTCAAACCTTTAATTTAACTTTGATTATTTTAGGCTGTAATCTTTAGGTAGACATTTCCCAATGACTAAACCCTTTGGAGTAAATAGGTTTATTTTATTCCTTGGGTGACTTGTGTGGGATTGCACTGTTAAATGTTCCTTTTTAATCCTAGTACAATCCATGTCTATATTTATCTACAAGCAATCCCCACTGTTTAAATGTGTGAGATTCCAGACTTCATTATCACTGCATCATTATTCTATGATAAGTATGTTTAACAGGTAAAAAGAAAAATCTTGGCTGGAGATTTCCAGTTTACAAAGGGCTAGATCAAGGGTTTTCAAACTTGGCAAGTTTGTGGACTTCAACTTGCAGAATTCCTGAGCTAACATGACTGGAGGAGGAATTCTGGGAGTTGAAGTCCATGTCTTAAAGCTGTCACGTTTGAAGACCCCTGGGCTAGATAGATAAATACTGATAAAGGAGAATGTTTGTCGCTCAGGGTTGAAATGAAGGGTCCTTGCTGTTCCATGAGCTTGCTTGTTTTCTTGGAGACCTTTCATTATCTGAACTAGGTAACATCATCAGTGCTTCTCTGCAAGAGAATATAAAATGTTTTCATATGTTGCACATTCCTAGATTCATGTATTCTATACTGACTTCAAAAGGTTATGTTTCTCATAACTTTTATTAGTTTCTCATGTCTTATTTACTTTCTCTTTTAGTATCTTTCTTGCAGCAGAGTTTTCCTAATTTCAATAGCAGATTTTTTTCCCTTTTGCTGTGGATAAGCTTTCTAGGGATGTCAGTAATAGTTTGCAGGCATTGTCAAAGAATAAAATTATTATTGTGTATAGGAGAATTGATTAAAAAGCAATTAAGTAAAGAAAGTAGTTTTTGTTAGTCTAGCCAACTGTAGAATGGGTAATTTGTTTTCCCCATCCCATTTTTTTAATAGTATTTTTTAAAAAGTTATATTCCAGGGGCTGATAATGGTTTATATAGGTAGAAGAATATGTAAAGCAATTACTGAACTGCAAAAGAAATTGCTGACAGCTCTGAAGAGTGCTAGGCTCTTTGGAAGAACACAGCAGGAAATGAAACAATTATTGCCTTTGAACAATAGCCAGGAAGGAATTCAAAAGGAAATCATTTATCTGCTGCATGAGAGGAGCATGATGGAGAAAGAAGCTGCATTCTTTAAGCAGGAAATAAGCACAGCATTGATCTAACCTAGAGAAGTGCCTGTATTAAGTGGCTGAGATTATTGATCACTTACTTGCTGGGTTTTCTTCTCACAATTAGTTTTGGTTTTCTGTACATGAATGGTGTTCCCACAACATGCTTACCCAGAACAGATGAAGTCCCAATAGATGTATGTGTACAATAAGCTTATCTTGATTAGCATTAATCTGAATTGGGGTTGTTTTTTTGAGTTCTGAGGGTTTTGTGGAAATTTAGTCTTCTTATTTCATAAGTGACTATTTATATAGTTCTTTATGGAAAAAATTGGATACATCTGATGATGTTTGTCCATTGTGTTCGAAGAGGACCTTGAAATCTAGCAGGTTGTGGGCTGTCCACGGTGTATCTGCAGGTGGTGGTAAGGCATATATGGGCACAGAATGTTCTGCTACATGTTGGGCAGACATGTATGGTCCCCATTGTTGCAATATTTGCAGTTCTGGCTTTGTGGACTGCTTGCTTTTCTTATGCTATGGTTGTTCTGTCTCCGAATGTCTGGCAGCCTTGGTGGATCAACGTGCACCATGTCGATCGATCTTGTGCCAGCGTTTCCCAGGAGGTGGTGTTGGTATCCAGGAACTTGAAAGAGTGCCTTTGTATATCTTCCTTTTTGCCCTTCCTTGCTTTCCTTGAGGTAGCTCACCATAGAGGAGCTGTTTAGGGATGTGGTGGTCTGACATCCTTGCAAAATGGCCTGCCCAGCATGGTCTGGGCTTTCACCAGCAGGGTGTGAATTGATGGCAGGCCTGCTCTCCAAGTCTCCAGAGGCAGGTTGTATGGAAGTGGGTTCAATTGCCTAGTGTGCCTCCTGTATACAGTCGAGTTGTATACATCTCACTGGCATACATCAGGGTAGTTAGCACTACTGCTAGAGATGTAGCCTCGTTGACAACCCTCATTATGTCAAGGACCTTGGAGTACTCATATCTAATGATCTAAGTGCCAGAGCTCACTGTAACAGCATTGCCAAAAAGGCATTAAGAGTTATAAATCTAATCTTACGAAGCTTTTCCTCTGGAAATATAGAATTGCTAACTAGGGCATACAAAACTTTTGCTAGACCAATACTTGAATACAGCTCATCTGTCTGGAATCTGCACTGTATATCGGACATAAATACAATTGAGCGAGTCCAGAAGTATTTCATGAGAAGAGTACTACACTCTTCTGCTTGCAACAGAATACCCTACACCACCAGGCTTGAAATTTGGGGCTTGGACAACCTTGAACTATGCCACCTATGGTTGGACTTAAGCATAGTAAGCAAAATTATCTGATACAGTGTCCTACCAGTCAATGACTACTGTAACAATACAAGAGCCCACAACAGATACAAACTCAATGTTAACTGCTCCAAACTTGATTGCAGAAAGTATGATTTCAGCAACAGAGTGGTCAGTGCCTGGAATGCACTACCTGACTCTGTTGTTACATCCTCAAACCCCCACTTCTTTAACCTCAAACTGTCCACGATTGACCTCACCCCATTCTTAAGAGGTCTGTAAGGGGCATGCATAAGTGTACAATCATGCCTACTGTCCCTGGCCTATTGTCTCCATTTATTTGTACCTATTTTCTGTATTCATATTCATGTTTATTCTTATACCTATTATCTTACAAGCGATTGACAAATCAAATAAATAAAATAAAAATGTAGGATATATCTCTAGAGTCCAGGCAGATTACAGAGCTCTATTATTTTAGATTCTTTACAGATTAGGGATAAATCAGATTGCTCGTCAGGGTCTGAATAAGATGCTTGAAAAGATAAGATCCACCATCTTCTTCCTCATCCCTTGTTCTTCCTAGTTTAGTTTAAATCAGCTGGAACAGGATTTTTCCCACTGTTAAAGGGAGAAACTGATTCTTCCTTTTATACAGAAATCGTTATGTGCCAGTACACTGGTCTCAGATGTTCCTTTTCTGAAATAATGATCAGGGATGATAGTTACTCAATTCCAGATCCACTTCCTGAAGCCAGAATATTGTACTGCATGGGTGTCAAACTCGCCATGTCACATTGCCATCATGTGATCTTTTGCAACATTTTCTCCATTCGCGGAGCTGGGGTGGGTATGGCCTGTGAGTGACACATCTGGCCCATGGCTGCCAGTTTGACACCTTTGCTGAAATTGCCTTGGTTGCCTTGGTAAATGGCGTACCCCAAAAACTGGATGTAGGGAGCACATCTTCCTTCGTTTCCTGGAATGTTTTATTGGCTTTTAATACATTGATATAGCTCTGTATATTTACCTGGTGGGATCCAACTTTGGAGACCCTGTTTTATAATGGTCCAGTCTTTTCTTTTTGATATTGGATGATTGACATATTATATCTCACAGAGTATCATCTTATCTTCCATGCTGTTCAAAATCTACACGAATCCTCTTGGGGAGGACCGATTAGTAAATGATGTCTAGTTCTACTGCTCCTTGTTATCCAAATCAAAGGAACCCATTGGTACCTTAAAAGTAGAAGGTCTTTATTGGCCAAGTGTGATTGGGCACACAAGGCATTTGTCCTGCTGCAAATACTCTCAGTGTACATAAAAGAAAAGATACATTCATACAATCATACATTCATATAGTTACAGTCATATAGTCACAAGTGGGAGGGGATGGGTGATAAGGAGTGATGAGAAGATTAATAGTAATAGTAGTGCAGACTTTGTAAATAGTTAGACAATGTTGTGGGAATTATTTGTCCTTGTGTCAAGTTCTGGTGTGCAGTGCTCTATAGCGTTAAAATGTTTCCTAAATGAAGCAGAACAAGCTGAAGTTAAATCCAGACAAGATGAAGTTCCTGCTGAGAAACAGAAAACAGGACTAAAGTTCAGCCTGTGAGATTGCAAACCTGCTGAAAGAGAAAGTTCACAATCTGGATATGCTCCTTGAGGGTAGCTTCCCTGGAAATATGAGCAAATAGAACAGCACACCTGTCAAGCAGGTGGAACAGAAAGAAGATTGGTGTGAAGGTGATTTAATTGTAACTGAGTCCAAAATGCATCCAACATACTGGGGTTTTATTATAATACAATTTTTCCACACTGTTCTTTCTTTTCCAATAAATTCACAGATGATGTGGCAAAGAATGCCTTTGCACAGTCATGTCTAGTGCACCATCTGTGGCTATTTCTGGGTCAGTCTGATAGTACTTCTCTCTTGCTTACTGTAGAGAGAGCACTATATGGGGCTATCCTTGAAAAGTATCCAAAGTTCTAGGTGATCCAAAATGCAACACCTATTCTCCAATGACCTGAAGATAGAACAAAAATAAATGGATGGAAACAAACCAAGGAGTGAACTAACCTAGAAATAAAGATAAATTTCCTTGGAATTAGAACAATTGATTAATGGAATGGCTTGCCTTCAGAAGTTGTGGGTGTTCCATCAGTGGAGGTTTTAAAGAAAAGATTGGACAACCATTTGCCTGAAATGGTACAGAGCCGTGTTGGCGAACCTATGCCACACATGCCGGAAGTGGCATGCAAAGCCATTTCCCTTGGCACACAAGAGGTCGCCCAGAAGAGCACTATTGCACATGCACGCCACTGCCCAACAGCTGATTGTTGGGTATCTGGCGTGCAAAGATGCACGGCGTGTGAGGGGGAATCGCTTGTGCATGCAGAGGCACATGGCACACAAAAGAGAAGTTGTGCGTGCATGTATAGACGCGCAGATGCACAGATGCACAGATGCGCAGCACCAAGGGGGGGTTGCACATGCATGTGCAGGAGGTGTGGGGGGACCAGCACACATTGCCTTCTGGGTGCTGGCACACAAGCACACACAAGTGAGCGCCTGCGCAATTATCAGCACAGGAGTTGAAAAAGGTTAGCCACCACTGGTATAGAGGCTCTTGCTTAAGCAGAAGGTTGGACAAGAAAGAAGACTTCCAAAGTCCCTTCTAACTGTTTGTTATTCTATTAATTGTTACAAAACTAAGGGATAATATGATATCTATATTGAAATATCAACAGTTGTACCAGACACAATCTATACTATTTATTGCATTTAAAAGGCTTATGTCCTGACTGTCTAAAGGACATCTTGTCCTCCTCTTATTTCGAAATGTTCAGGTGAGAAGATTGACAGAACATATTGTTTTGATCAGTGGTGGGATTCAATTTTTTTTACTACTGGTTCTGTGGGTGTGGCTTGGTGAGCGTGGCAGGGGAAGGATACTGTAAGATCTCCAGTCAGAGGTGGGATATGTCAGTTTTCCGAACTACTCAAATTTCCACTACCGGTTCTCCAGAACTGGTCAGAACCTGCTGAATACCACCTCTGATTTTGATGCTCTTCCTTTTAAAGTGTCATCTTTCCAGCATGCAAGAGGATTTTTTTTCCTGCATTGTCTGATTATGGAATACTATTTGGCTGTTACTCCATCATTGTTTTGGAAATCTGTAAAAATCTATTTCATCAGTTTTTTTTAATCATTAGATTATTTATAGTATTTCATCATTAATTTTAATTTGCCTTTTAATTTTTTTATAACCTTAGAAACAATGTCAGCATCAAGCAATAAATAAGGACTTGTAAGAATAGATATTTAAAATTGGCCAAGAGCAATGACAATGACAATGTCAACTGCATTTAAAGAAAATTTGTATAAGATGTTTTACAGGTGGCATTTCCCCCCCCCCCCCCGACAAGAATAGCAAGAATGTTCAAGAACAAATCTGAAAGATGTTGGAAATGTCATCAAATACTGTGGCTCATATTACCATATGTGGTGGACTTGTGTGGATGCAAAAAATATTGGACAAAATCCACACATGGTTGGAAAAAATGACCACAAAAGCATATCGATTTAAAACCAGAGATATTTTTATTGGGAATTCTACCTGATACATACAGCAAAAGATTAAAATATTTGATTGTAAACATATTGACAGCAGCTAGGATTTATTTGCTAAAAATGGAAAAACGAGAAAATACCATTGCAGGAGGAAATTATTCAAGAAAATACTGGAATGTACTGAAATGGATAGATTGACATTTGAAATTAAAAAACAAGAGGATAAACAATTTCACAAATTGGCACTTTTTCTATCAATGGCTAGATAACAAAATATAGTAATAGAATATGTAGAATTATAGAAAATAATGAAACATAGAACAGATGTATTTTTTATTATTATTACTACCTATATAAGATGTTATTAAGATAGATTTGGAAGGATATATGAATTGTTATAAAATAAACTAAGTATAGTTATCGTGCAAAGTATGAATGAATAAAATATTAGTCAGATGAATTGAATTAATAATAATACTAGGATATTCCATTTCTGATAATATGAGTTATTATGTAATGTAACTGTAATTGAGACTATGAAATTAATGCATAAAAAATTTTAAACCAACTGACACACTGTTTGTATACTTATGGAAGAAAGCTGGATGGTTTTATGTTTGTTTGTTTTTGTTTGTCCATAAAAATCAATAAAACTTAAAAAAAAAATTGGCCAAGAGCACAATCAGCCCTAAGCAGCTCTCAGAATTGTAGAGTTGAGTTTCTGCCACATGCCCCTGTCAGACTATATTCATGAACTGGAATAGAGCTTGGTAACAAGGTCAGCCAATGAATAGGCACAGCAACTAAGTCAGCCAATGAGAACTGTTTGGAAACTGAAACTAGAAGTAGCCTAGGCTGGAAACTGAAACTGGATGTAGCCTAGGCATGGCTCTATATTAAGCTCTGCAGCTCTGAAGCTATGTTAAGCTCTGAGTCTGTCTATTGAAATGAAACTGCTTCTCTCCTCTGCTGTGTATAATGCCTGCTTGCTACTGACGTTACTTGCAGCATGTTTCTGTCTAAGTTTGCTACATGTTGGAGAAATCTACAACTGGTTTGTAAAATCTACTTATTGTGTTTATAAAGATGTTAAGTGAAGCATCAACCATCTGTGTTTATTTTTCTGGTGCTGAATTAATGCTGCAAAACTCTGAACCCCCCTCCCTCCCATATCACATCCCCTCACAGTTGACTTGACTCTAGGACAGTTCAGCGAAAACAATGACTCTGAACAGAATTTTTTCCTCCTGATCCTTGTGTTTAAATGCAAATGGAAAAAAAATGAATTTAATAAAGAAAACAAATGCAGATAGTCCTTGACTTATGACCAGTTGCTCAGCAACTGTTCAAAATTATGATAGACCTTCCTGAGGATACTTATGACGCAGATTTGAAATTCTGATGGTCCACCCCCATGGTCATATAACTACATTTCAGGTGTCCAGCAGGTGGGGCACTTCTAATAAATCAATTTACTTTTCTCTGAGATGCGGCTGTTAGGGCTCCAACAAATCCACCCTCATTCAAATCAAAATTCTCTAGCTGCATCTCAGAGAAAAGTGAATTGATTTATTAGGAGTGGCCATGTTGGTACAAGTTGGATGCAGCTGATACTAAATCACATCATACATTTTCCCCTTGATCCTGGTCTTCCCCCCACCCCCTGAATGTGACTTCTCCAATGGAACACCTCCATCTCCAAGAGTCATCCATCATGCTCTCCAATAACCTCCTTATGCTCCGACAACTTTGGCTACAGGGGTGATTATCTAGACATTTAAGGAATGCCTTGTTTTTCCCCACTCCCTTTTTCTGGCAGCTAAAAAGACCATTTTTAGTTGACATATGGCTTATGGTATTCCAGGCTCATGTGACCATGTTTTATTATGGTTTTGCAGAAAATTGGCATTTCCTTTCAGTTTTTGGCAAAACGGTCCCATGGGTTTCGCTTATTGACCAGGTGTTTGCATAATAGCTATTGCAAAAAAAGGTCATAGAATCAGATCATCACATGGATGACCTGATTTATGACTGTGATGGGCAAGCCTCCATTATGATTGTAACTCAAGGATTGCCTATAAATGCATTTAGTACTTCGGAGAACCGGCAAATCCCACCTCTGACTGGCCCCGTCCCCAACTATTCTCTTCCTCCTGAGCCCCAGCTGATTGGCAGGGTCTTCTTTTGTTGCCCTGCACAGGAGAACAGAGCTGGAAAGCAGGTTAGTGGGGTGGGGAGGAAATGAGATTTTGCAGTAACCTTCCCCTTCTACACTCACCAAGCTACATCCACCAAGCCATGCCATGCCCACAGAATCAGTAGCAATTTTTTTAAATCCCATGACTGCCATGGTCACATGATCAAACTTCAGTGTCCTGGGGTCATGTGATCACTCTTTGCCATCTTCTGACAAGCAAAGTCAATGGGGAAACCAGATTCATGTCACAACTGTGAACAACTGTAGTGATTAATAATTTTGTCAAGAAAGGTTATAAAATGTGGCAAAATTCACTTAACCAATAGCTCACACAGCAATAGAAATGTTGGGCTTCATCGTAGTCATAAATTGAGAACTACTTGTATAGGGCCATGTGATCTCAGCTGACAAAATAGAATCTGAAAACTTTCTACAATGGATAATATGTATATTATATTATATATGATATAAACAAAGAAAGGGAGTACAAAATGTTTACACTAAACAATTCAAGGAAGTTTAATGCAATTGCCCGAACATTTTCTTAATGTATGCTTTGTTTAGTAAGTTCATCAGTTTCAATGGTGGGATTCAATTTTTTTTACCACCGGTTCTGTGGGCATGGCTTGGTGGGCGTGGTGGGCGTGGCAGGGGAAGGATACTGTAAAATCTCCAGTTTAACAAAAGATTGTTTGGAGGCTTTTGCATTTATATTGCCAAAACCTTGCATTTTATATGAATCCAACCCTAAACAGCAATGTATCTGGAATTCTGAGAGTTGAAGCCCAACAGTTTTCCAGAACTGCAGAGGTGTGCTAGGGTAAGGATGCCCCAAATACCAAAAGTAGCCATTGGGCAAAAGCTATCACTTCTGACTTTCTGTATAAAAAGAACTTGAATTCCTGACAATGCTACCTGGCCAGATTTGTTTGTGTGCTACAATCTGATTTTTATATCAGAACTGTGGTTGCCAAATGGAAAGGATGTCATGGAGAATACTTCAAAATGATATAATTTAATTAATATTCTCAAAATGTTTGCAGGGTTACTTGGCCAAGGCAAGACTATAGATAACACATTAGATACAGGAGAACATTCTTCATAGCTTGAGTTGGGTGCTGAATAAAGCCAGTCTTCTTCCCTTAGTGGGCCAGATTGTATCTTTTCTGACGAGTACAGAAGATGAAGACTTCCATGGCTGATTTAATTTCCATGGTAATTAGTTTTTCTCTCTACCATCTAAATGATCTATCTCTTGCAAGCGAAGAGAACAACTAGTATGATTCCCTTGTTGTAAGGAACTTTACATCCCTACTCCAATCTCTTGTGTGAAAGTTCTTTTATAAAAAGAAACAAAGGCAGCACAAATAATGTGTGCTTCAGGTTTGCTAGATTTGTGACCCATCAAGCTGGAACTGAGGTATTAGTATAACAGATCTCCAGGGGTCTGTTAAAAATGTTCTTTTTCTTTGCTTCCTGCTTTGAACTATGAATAAGTAATCAGATGACCAATTTCCAGCAGGTCCTAATATATTTTTGGTGGGTCTTATTTTAGACTACATATCACAACATAGCTGCCTAGCTCTATCTCATTAGAAATGCATGCAATTTTTAATGTGTGAGACTAATATTTAGCTAGTATCACCTCCATTTCTAAAACATTTTGACCAGGTTCATGCATCAAAGTAAACCTCAATCTGCTTAATTATGGTTTGATTAAACCATCAATTGCCTAGTATACAGACATTGTGCTAATCTGTGTGCGAATCATTTACAAACCACTGTAAATCAAAAATCAAACAGATCAAATTATGACAAAACACAGTTTGTAAGCCAGTCCCTCTGAAATATAGTGTGGCTGACTTTGGGAAATAAATAATCTCTCTGGTTTTAATTTTTCTCAACTGATTCTTCCAGACCTTATTTTAAACATGAATTTCTTTGGCAAGACTTGGACTCATACGTTCATTCCAGAGTTGTGTTTCCCCATTTCCCATTAGTCCCAGTTCTTCTATGACCCATTATTAAAATGGTAGTTCAATTGGAAACTTTCTGATGTCTTTTTGAAATAAAACACTAAATAATATTTATATATCGAAGACTCTATCTAATTCAGGGGTGCCATACTCAAGGCCCTTGGGCTGAATTCAACTTGTGGGATGCTTAGATCTGGCTGTCCTGAAAACAGCAAAGGACCGGCCCACAATACCTCTGCCAGGATTGCAGGAGGTTGTTGCAGCCAGAAATGGAGCTTGCAAGGGCCACACTTGGCCTTCCTGAACTCTGTTTTTGCTGGCAGAGGGTTGCAGGAAACTGTTGCAACTGAAAATGGAGCTCAGGATTCTGTTTTCTCTGGCAGAACAGGTGCCCCCAACATGAGTGACAAGTTGGCCATGCTCACCCTGGCTATGTCCACCGCAGCCTCCAAGGTCAAACACAACCCTGATGAGGCCCTCAATGAAATCAAGTTTGACACCCCTCCTCTAATAAAAATAAACAATCCATCAGCAACATGGGAAAGATGCTTGAAGTGAAAGCCTCCCTCATTATCACAGGATTCTACTTTCTCAGTGTTTGTTCATCTGATTGTCCCATTTCTCTCCTGTCAAATGATGCTCAGTGACCTATGTGATACAGCAACATTAAATCAGGCACAGTAAGAATATAAGAGAGTATTTAAAACAAAAAGGGAGATAAGCCAAGTAAATCAAGATAAAAATAACAGCAAGAAATAGCAATAAAGTAAAAAATAAAGATAAAAGTGGCTAAACCTTCCTTTCTCAAACAATTCAACTTTTAGCATCTCTTCAATGTCATCTAGAAAGGACCCAGTGTGATCTATAATGGGAGATTACGAAGGACTGGCATTACCAGTGAAAGGCAGGGCCTCCTGATTCCAGCTCCCTTTTCTTGTCATAAATAGGGAACTAATAAAGTGTCTCCTGGATGACTCAACAGGTTGGCCAATTCAAGCAAAAGTAAGGCATCCAAGTGACAAACCATAAAAGGACTTTAGAGGTCAATAGCATACTTTAAATTATATCTGGAAACCATCTGACAGCCAATGCAAGTTTTGTAGCACAAGTATAACACTCTACCACTGTCAGGTGACAACAAATCAGCCAATGTATACTGGACTAAGTGTATTTTCCATATTTTAAAGGCCCATATAGAATGCATGATTGTCGTTTAATTAGTAGTAAGGAGGATGTGAGTCATATTACCCATTCATTTTACACTAAATAAAATCACAATTGACACCAGGTGTAGCAGAACACACCAGCTCTAGCCATGACTTCCATCTACTGCTCAAGCTGCAATTCCAAAAATTCCACTGTGCTGCAATAGCAATAGCAACAATGCTTAGACTTATATGGTACCTCGTAGTGCTTTACATGGCACTATCTGGGCAGCTTACAATGTCAGCATATTGCTCCCCAACAATGTGGGTCCTTATTTTACTGACCTCAGGATTGAACTCCAGGCTGTGGGCAGAGTTTGCTTGCAGTATTGCAGTACCACCTTCTAACCACTACGCCTTCAGAACATTCAAGGCTCAAAAAGCCTTTAAGAACCCCCCCACACACACACACACAAAGGAAGCAAAGCTAGCATGACCACAACACATTTTGTGTGCAACTCACCACAAATTGTTCTTGTAATCGAAGGCTTGAAAACAGAACAAGCCAAGAAAACAGTTTGGAAACAGATACGTGACTTGTGAATATCATTGGCTTTTTTTACATCAGAGTATAACCTGCATTGCCAGGAAACCAAATGCAAATTAGTGAAAGAGCATAGCTGGGTGGGACACTTTGCAAGCTTTGTTTACTGATCCCAGCTTCAGTTCTAGGCAGGATTGGAAAATAACCATCAGTGATGGAATTGATAGTATTGACATTGGACTGGAATATAGGAGGCCAAATTCCTATTTGACCAAGGTGATCACTGGGCATCTTTGGACTTGTGTCCTTCTCTCAAATCCGCAAAGTTGTTTTCGTTAATTTGACCAGATTTTCTGAAGCTGTCTGGAAAAAATAAAAGTACCATATAAATAAGGCAGCTATAGGGTGATCATGTAAAGTAGCAGCCCCCAAACCTTTGGACACCAGGGACTGGTTCCATGGAGAAAGGTTTTTCTGTGGACTGGAGGAGGCATGGTTTTGCATGTTGCCTACATCTCATGGATGGGGCTTTGCTTGTTTCTGCTGCCCAGTTGCTGGCATGCCATGGACTGGTGCCAATTCATGAACTGGAGGTTGGGGACCCTTGATTTAAAGACTAAAAGAATATGGATATGGTTAAATACATGAAAGCTCACATATATGCCACCCTGAACTGGCAGTGGACCAATTACAAATGCAAACAGCAAAAAATAATAAATCCTGACTGTTGCCATAGCATGGAATATCAGCTAAATGGACTAAATGAGTGTGTGAGGCATGTGCTAGTGTAGTGTACTAGCCTGCATTTGACCCGCAATTGGCTACTTTATTCCTGTCCTTGATTTCTTCCTGTGGCAATTATAAGAGCAGAAAACAGAAAAATGTTTGCTCTTTTAGCATACCTGTTTGTAACCTGCGGGACAGCATTCCAGTGTCTCTTTGAATTATATTTTACCGTAGAAAAGAAATAGATTTGATACTTACCAGACTGCACCAAGGAGCTTCTTACTGTGGTTAAATTAATTATAGGATCTTACCTATTAACCCCTTGGTGCATGGAAGGATGAATCCTTCTTTGGACTAACTAATGAACCTACGAGAAGGGAAAAGCAATAAATCTCGGCCAGGGAAGCTCCCAGAGGATTGATTTGTATTTTTAGGAGCTAATGTTTTGGTTTAAATATTCAGGCTGCTTGTTTTATTTTTGAGGATATTGAGAGCATTATCCTTAGCGTGAGAATAAATCAGTTGGGGATAAATTAAGTAATTGCTTTGTTTGATGGAAGAGAACATGAGGAAGAGAACCTGAGCATCTTCCTAAAAATGTTAGATCTATTTTTCAAATTTCTGCCTTGTTACAGGTATTTTAGCTGGTCTGTGTTAATTATTACAAATGGCTACCATGTATGAATACAAAACCAGCTGAATAAAAATGGGTCGTCTACTTGGAAATGACTTATGTTTCTTTTATTAAAAGGATGATTGGTTTAATTTATGTTTCATAACTGCAGGAAATATTTACCTTCTGTCTCTTTTGATAAAAGACTCCTCCTATCACTAAATGGTACTCAAGGATTTCACATCAGAGCAAATTATTTGTAGACCACAACAAACGTTCATATTTCTATGGATATGAATGTGTTCTGGAACCCACATCATGTTACATACATTCAGTGGTAGGATTCAGCTGGTTTGCACCAGTTCAGCAATAGACTTATGTCATAGGGTTGTTTAATTAAAAACCCCCCTCCACTATCAAAGTGGATCCTGGGCGCTGCCCTGCAATGGAGAAATGGGCAATGGAGCAGCCGGCGTGAGGGAAGGAAAAGGCTGCTTTCCCACTTTCTTCTCCCTGCTCGTCCTATCTTCCAACAAGGAACTTAGAACACTACCATATGGCCAAAATTCATAGGCCCTGTAGGCCCTGTGAAACACAGTTCAACCAGAGTTACTTCATGAATTTTAGTCCACACATTTTGTTCCATATTTCTTCAATCCAGTAGTCTCTGAATGTTTTGGAACTGGAACTCTGGGAACCTCCAGCCAATTTGGCTAGATGGCCGATAATTTTGCATTTGGAAGGCAGGTGTTGATGAAAGATTGTCTACTCAAATTTATTGTTTGAATTTGTATCTCTGTGCATTTCTTTTGCAGATATTTTGTTTCAGCATGCAACTGGGATTCCTCCTATTAGGATTTTTCACATTTTTATTGTGTGTTTCTCAGCCAGAGCTAATGCTTCATTGTTGGGTTGTCAGAGGTAGCTCTTTTATCTGAGTGAGACAGAAAGAAATAAAAGCAAATATGACCCAGATTGGTTTGTAGTGGAAATGTACCTGTAGAATTAAATATATTTTTAACGACAGCCCTGAAGAAATGGTTAGTTAACCCCTTTTTTCTGTTTAAAACTGCACAGCACTGGGAAGACTCCAACCTTCACTGCATACTGCCTGAATTGTTCAGCTTGCTGATTATAATTCAGATTCTCTCTAGAGATTTGTTTTATGATTGGGAGCACACAAGTTCACAGAAATTAAAAGAGGCTTCAAATTCACCTTCTTGAAGTACAGCAAGCTATTTGGGCCAGCATGAGTCATTGAACAATCTATTTGGTGACTTCATTAAACCTTTGTCATCTTCCAATGATTATCCATATCTCAGTGGTTGATAATCCAGCAGAGAGAGCCTGCTGTTAGAAATGTAGTGTTTTTATATGCATGTGTGTCTCTAGCAGCATGGCTGTTACATACCAGTTAACTGATTTTCTTAGTTTTGCTATGTGCCATGGTGCCATGTCTTATTAACTTAAATTGTGTGTGAAATGCAGAGCTAATACCAGTGCTGGGTATAAACGGGCCTTTTAAAATCCTTCACCAGTTTTTTATAGACTTTCAGCATTGAGAGATAACACACGTAGTCCTCAGTGAAAAAAGTGACTTATGACTGTTTTTCAGTCCTACAACCTTTAGAGCATCCCCGTGGTCGCATGATCAAAATTCAGACACTTGGCAATTGGTTCATATTTATGATGGCTGCAGTGCCTCCTCAGGTCATGTAATCTCTCTTTGCCACCTTCTGAGCAAAGTCAGTGGTGAAGTTCACTTAAAAGCCATGTTACTAAGTTAACAACTGGTTGTGATTCACTTAACGATGGTGGTAAGAAAGGCTGTAAAATCCACTTAGCAACAGAAATTTTGGGCTCACTTGTGGTTATAACTTGAGAACTACCTGCATAGACAAGAAGCACATACAGGAGTACTAGCTCTACTTTATTGTGAGATTCCGTTAGGAGAAACTTGCAAATCTAAAAAAAGCATCTTTTCTCCCTCAACTTTACGACAGAGGTGGCATTCAGCAGGTTCTGACCAGTTCTGCAGAAAGGGTAGCGGAAATTTTGAGTAGTCCAGAGAACCGGCAAATACCACCTGACTGGCTCTGCCCCCATCTATTCTCGGGCTCCCAAGTCCCAGCTGATTGTCTGGTCTTCTTTTGTTGCCTGCACAGGAAAAAAGAGCTGGAAAGCAGGTAAATGGGATGGGGAGGGAATAGAGATTTTGCAGTAACCTTCTCCGCCCACCAAGCCACACCCATCAAGCCACATCACGCCCACCAAGCCACGCCCACAGAACCAATTGTAAAAAATTTTTGAATCCCACCACTGCTTTACAGTCCAAGAAACTAGGGAGGGTCTCTTCTGAGATGTTTTCCTCTTGCCCTAATTCCTTCTGCAGTTTTGTTATCTATTATGACTGTTGTTTAATCTGCAGCTCTTCCTCCTGTCACTCAAAGTCATTCTTACATGCCTTCTCATAGACAAAGACATTCGGTAGACAGGAATTCTCCAAAGAAGATCACTCTTGGTATCAAATAGAAGTCATGGACATAGTATGATATTGGTAGGATATTTTTGACTACCTTGTAATGAAATAAGTGCTACAACACCTCACCCTCTCACAAACATTTATCCAAAATTATCCTTAAAGAATTGGCCTTTGAAATTATTTCAATCAAATTGACAGAAAAAAAATGTATTTGCCTAATACCGGTTAATAAATACATATAGCTGAATATTTTCTGTGATATATCTCTCAATTGAGTCCCCCCCCCCCAAAGTTCAATACACAATTTTAGACTGGAATTATTTTTTAATTATGTTTGTTTTATTAGGGTGTAGATATCTCTAAACTTAGGCAGTGCAAATAATAATAATAATAAAAAAACAACCCCTAAACGTCCCAAAATGTAGCTCTTTTTTTTTCACATCACGCTAAACAATTTGCTTAATAAATCAACCAGAATTGTTTGGTTCATGGGGTACATTCCAAGATAATTGCGTTATAGCTTAGCCCACTATGTGACTCCGGTCATGTGCTAAATAGTAATAGCACTTAGAGTTATATACAGCTTTATAGTGCTTTACAGCCCTCTCTAAGAGGTTTACAGAATCAGCATATTTCCCCCAACAATCTCTGTCCTGATTTTACCCATCTCAGAAGGATGTAAGGCTGAGTCAACCTTGAGCCAGTGAGAATTGAACTGCCAAATTGCAGACAGCTGTTAGGCAGCAGAAGTAGCCTGACAATACTACACTCTAATCACTGTGCCACCAAGCTCATAAAGAAATTAGCCCAAGGATTTTAGGTGAGAACTCAATATATTTTCAGTGAATAGCTTTGTTTCTGTTTAACCTATTTAACCTCTCATTAATTTACAATAGAGTGGTTATTAAATGTTATTAAACATTTCAAAATCCTTTCCAATCTCTTGCAGATCATCCAGAGATCTGCCAGTAGATTCAAAACCACTTCTGTCCACTCTTCAACTTCTTTTTGTGCTTTTCCCCAAGCTCTTATACATATCTGATTTGACTATGTGCCATCCAGTCATTACCAACTCTTGTTCACCACATAGTTTTCTCCATGATTATCAGGATCTATCCTAATCTTTCAGGTCTTCCATTGGGACAAGTATTGCCTTTGTGATGAAGTCCACCTACCAGGACATTGGTCATCCTTTTCTTCTCTTTGCTTCCATCTTTCCTAGTGTTAAAACCTTCTCTACAGAGCTAATATGTCTGAAGTAGGGTTTAACACAGTATGAAGTATTTCATTACTTAATCTAAAGCCCTTATCTGGTTTCTACACTTTCTCTCCCTCCCACCCCCCTCATGGATATATTCATGGATCATGTGAGAGAAGAAGTCTTACCAGTTAATGAATACTTCAGCTTTAACCACAACAACACAAAAGAGTACACAACAGATATAAACTTAATGTAAACCACCCCAAACTTAATTGCAGGAAGTACGATTTCAGCAACAAAGTGGCCAATGTCTGGAACTCACTGCTTCATTCTGCTGTCACCTGCTCAAACCCCCAGTCCTTTACCCCCAAACTAACCTCTACTGACCTCAGCCCATTCCTAAGAGGTCTGTAAGGGTGCATAAGTACACCCTTTGTGCACTTATTGTGCATAAGTTCCTACTGTTCCTGTCCTATTGTCCCCAATTATTAGTTCCTATTTCTTATATTAAAATTATATTTATTCTTATTTCTATTATATTGTAAGCTTTTGACAAAATAAATAAATAATAAATAAAAAAAATAGAATTAGAATTAGAATAGAATTAGAAGTAGAAGTAGAATAAAATAGAGTTGGAAAGACAAGTTTCATAACTCATCTCAAGGGGAAGGTCCAATTATAGTTTTCCTTACAATTTCATTGGTAACAAATAAGACCAAACAACATTTAGTTGGCTCTTCAGTACCTAGAATGAAAGAATTAAGAAATGAGGTAGAGAGGCTCTTGAGATGATGGCTAGATTGCTGAAGGTGATGATTGACCATTGGAAAGTTCTCTGAAGTTGTTGTGGGAAACATACTGTCTTATAGGCAGTTGAAATGTCTTGGACTGGGATTTAGCATTGGGGTAAAATAGGTGAATGTTGCAGTGAATCTAGCCTTGCCTATGGATGAAGGGGTAGCTCCTGGTGTTGGTACACTAGGATTATAGAAGAAAGTGTTTTCTTGGGATTCTGGCATATTTAATTCTTTAAACATTTTGTAAATCTACAGAGGCAATTTCCTGGGCTGTCCCTGCAATTTGGATACCACCGAGGAGCAATCCTACATGTTTTCCAGAGCATGAAAAGTATCAAAAATGTGGAGCATTAGAGAAGCAGAAGTTTCTTCAGATACAAGAAATTTACAAGGTTCAGTTTTATTTGGGGGGAGGGGAAAGCTTTTGGCTGGTACCAACTAGCTGCAGTGGATTTGGGATAAAAAGCATGCTGTGACTCATCTGCCCATTATTCTGATTTTGTAATCTTCATGGATTATTTTTTTTCATAATCTTTTAAGTATTACATTAGCGTAGCAGATGTATGCTTCCAAAATCAAACTTTAAAAATAGGGAGCCTGAGTCAATTTTCTCATCCTAGTGGTCTCCAGTTATGTTGAAATTCTTTTCCATATACCCCTACCCCAACCTGCTTAATGATTCCTGCATCCCTAAAAATTGCATTGATTAAATTGTGTCAATAGGTGGGATCCAAGAAGGATTATCTCTGTCATGGCATCTGCCCTCTGAATGAAACACTATTGTCTCCCAAGGCCCTATTCTGCCCCTATTCAACCTCTTAAAAGCTGACTCTGAAAGGGCAATTCCTTCTGTGGCTTAATGGCTTTCATCCTGTGTTGCATCTTGAGTGAGGGTATTCTGCCTTTGTTCAGACTTTGCTGCAGGAAGTTTCAAAATATCCTGTCCTGAATGGATTTCTACCTGCAGTATTTTCTTTTCCTATGAATAGAGCTATCTAGATACTTGTCTTCCTTTTTCAATGAGCTCTTTATCTCTTAAATGCTGACATCTGCTGTGGGCTATTAAGGAAAGTGGGGGTTGCTTTCTGCCTCTAAAAACATGTTTCTCCATTTCTCAGGGAAATACAATATTCTACCTTTTTTAAATATTCCTCAAAATATTCCATTTCTCTAGGAGGGTCAGTGCTGACTTTCGACTACACTACTAACTAAATTCATATTCCACCTGACTTTCAGTGATCTTGACAAAAACATTTAAACACAAGGAAATAATAAAAAAGAGTGAAGATGGTAGAAATGATGAGACTGCAACTGAACAAGAAAAATGGGGGAGCTCCTCATGAAGGCATGGATTTCTACTCCCAGAATTCTGGGATCCTGGCTGAAGAATTCTGGGAATTGAATTTCATGCCTCTTAAGGTTGAGAAACACTACAGATACCACACCAGGAGAGAGAAAACTGAAATTGCTAAAGTTGAGAAACGCTGGCCTAGAAAGCAAAGGACAAAATTATCTAGGAGCTAAACTCCCTTTCCTGATGGATAGAGTAATAGAAAGTGAATCAGCTTTCCATCAATTTGGGGGAGGGAATGTTTTGCAGGGAAGAAAAGACTGAACTGAATTGAACTTCAAGTCTCTCAGCAAGGGGTCAGCTTATTGAGGATTTGGGGGGGGGGGCAGTTTCTGTAAAACCAACAACTTTTGGGTTGCTCAGCCAACAGATTATAGAACAAAGAGATCAGTTAAAATCTTTTAACATTGCTTTAGCTTTGCATATAAATTTTCTGCAAAGCCTCTTTCTCACACAAAAATCACATACTTGCATGCATACGCACGCATGCATACAACTTGTCAATTGGGTATTTTCTTGATAGGAATCAATGCTGAATTGCATTTTCCTAGGATCAGGGATAATCATGGATTAAAAAAAAATCTTCCTGATATTTTTAGTCCACCCCGCAACTCATTCTAGGAACTGTGAGGCATCTGAGATTTAAAACCAAGATCAATAGAGTGTTTGTTGGGGTACATATGCTCCCAGGAGTTTCCTTGTATTTCTTTTTCAACCAAACAATGTCTTTTTCCAAATTCCTGGCACTTGGAAATAATGATATGTATACAGAAAATTAAACTGCCCTTTAACTCAGTGAATCCAGTAGAGACATTGATTCAGTTAGAAACTGCATGCTGTGTGCATTTTTTTTTAGAATGCTGCCTAATCATGATTGAAGAAGAGGCCAGTATTTACCATTTAATTTTTTTTAAAAAAGATTTATTTTTATCCACTCTATTTGATATTTTATAGAGTTGCATTGAGACAAGTTTCTGGACAAAATTGTCAATGTCATATTTTAATGATTGTAGCCCAACTGAACCTTTGGTTATTTAATTTTTTGGGAAATATGCAAAGAATTGCATTGTTAAATAAAGTCCCTGCGATTGGCTTGGCATTTTGATAAAGTACTTCATTATCCTATGCAGACTGAATTTCTCACTGGCATCTCAGTTTATTGTTCCAGCCCTGCTGTTGCCCGGCCTATTTGTCAGTGTTTTCTGCCTTATAAATATTAAGAAGCCAGCTCCTGCCTCCTGATGGGAGCTTCTGAACAGATCCTGGCTTTCTTGCCAACTGTATGACTCGGAAGTCTGTTTGTAGGAGAAAAGAACGTGTACAATGAAAGGCAGAAAATTGGAGGGGGCAGAAATCAGTTTTGTTTGCTTACATTCAGAAGGGGTAAGTGAGTCTTTGTGCTATTTCCTGCATCCATCTTGCCAGGAGTGCTAAAAGCATTTTATCACATGGGACTGTATTTCATTGCCAGCCTTCTGTTGTTTTGAGAAGGAGAAAAAGAGAAGGTAGCTTTGCACTCTGAATCTTTTTTACACATATTTGCAGTTGGAGACATTGTTGGCATGGCCTTATTGATTTTTCAGGAGATCCTATAGGAATGTGGCATTTTCCATGTGCAACCTACTTCCAAGGATCTCAGGGGACTGAACAAACAAAGCCGGCTCCAACAAGGATCTGGACGCTCAGCCAGATTTCACAGATTACTGTTGTGGGAATAAAATTAGGAAATACCTCCATATACATCACCTTGGATTCTCAGAGAAATGGTAGGATATAAATACAGGTAACCCTCAACTTATGACCACAACTGGGCCCAGAATTTCTGTTGTTAAGTGAGGTATTTGCTAAGTGAGTTTTGTCCACTTTTTATGCCACAGTTGTTAAATGGAATCACTGCAGTTGTTTACTTGGTAACATGGTTGTTCAGTGAATCTGGCTACCCGATTGATTTTTCCTTTTCAACAAGTCTCAAAAGGTGATCACATAACCTTGGGATGCAACAACAGTCATAAGTAGGAATCAGTTGCCAAGCTTCTAAACTTTAATCACATGATCATGAGGATGCTCCAAAGGTTGTAAGTTGAAAAATGGTCATAATTCACTTTTGTCAGTGCCATTGTAACTTTGAACAGTTACTAAATGAATTGTAAGTCTAGGACTACCTGTACCAGAGGTGAAAATGAGCAGAGTCAGGAGAAATGAAAGCTGCAGGGAAAATGCAGTGTCTCCCTTGGGAATTCTGTTGCCTGAGTAGAATTCATCAATTACAGAGTGACTCAATTCTCATTGGCAGCACAGGAAAATCCTTGATTTACAACAGTTCCTTTAGTCACCAATGGTACAATAACACTGAAAAAAGTGAGTTCTGACCATTTTTCACACTTCTGACCATTGTAGCATCCCTGTGGTCACTAATCAAAATTCAGATTAGACAGCTGACTCATATGTATGACCGTTGCAGTGTCCCAGACTTATGTGATCTCCTTTTGTGACCTTTTAACAAACAAAGTCAATGGGGAAGTCAGGTTCATTTAACAACCGTGTTACTGACTTAACAATGCCAGTTATTCACTTAAAAACTTTATTTGCCTCAATACAATGGGGCAAAATTCACTTAACAATTGCTTCATTTTATGGTCCTAAGTTGAGGACTTGTATTGTCTACAAAGTGATACATACATGAACAGGAAGAATTGCATTGCAACCTATGTGGTTCCTTGGGATCTAGAAGCCTTCAGCTGAGTGACATGAGAGGCTTAGACTTATATACCACTCTCTCTAAGTGGTTTACTGAGTCAGCATATTTCCTCCAACAATACAGGCCCCACATTTTACCAACCTCGGAAATATGGAAGGCTGAGTCAACCTTGAGCCTGGTGAGAATCGAACCACCAAACTACAGGCAACTGGCAGTCAGTAGAAGTTGCCTGCAGTACTGCATTCTAACCACTGCGCCATCAGGGCTCATAATGATCATTAACTCAATAATGTCATCCTTAGAGCTACTGAGCAATCATGAAATAGTGTACTATTCTCAAAGGGCCAACCCTTCAACCAAAACACTTAAACTCTGGCTACAATTTATCTTACTTAGCATATTGATACGCTAGTTGCTTTTAACTTCTGCCGTTTCCCCATCTTTGAAGCTCTAGCAGAATGTGAAAATAATATCACGATAAGAAAACAGTGAGCTTTTTACATTTACAATGAGCAGGTTTCCCTAATGCACTGGGCTCACTTGGGAATGGGCTTGGATCATGTCATGATATGTTTTCAAATGTCTTAGCTCCCGAATGAAAGGTTCGTATTCAGAAAGAAGATTGGCTTTCCTGTTAGATAATTCCTATTACTTCTGCAGTAATCAGAACTACAAGAACTCACAATGGGATTTCAAGCCCTAGCTGTTGCTAAGCATATTCAACAACACCAACAATCAGGAGGGAGATATAATTGGGAAGTAATAATTCCCATGGTTCTTAATTCCCAGGATATTCTGCTTTTATTGCCTGGTCTGTTCTTGCAGATTTGAAAGGAAAATGTTGAACTGAATTGAATTGAACTTTGTTTGGCCAAGCATGATTAAACACACAAGGAATTTGTCTCCAGTACAGAAGCATACAAGCAATAGAATAATCATAATTATAATCACACCAATAAAAGGGAGGGATAAAGAAGACAATAAGGATAACTCGTAATACCACTGTTGGCCTTGGAAGCCATTTTTTACTTGAAAGCTTTCAGGCTGCCACATTTAGTGCCTAGGAATTTGGGAGGGGGGAATTTCATAGAGAGATGGAAGATTAGATTCAACAACATTCTTTCTCAGAAAGTCAAGGACATGTTACTCTGCGCCTGGAGGAATGTCTTCAATTGGGATGATGATTTGATTGGGCCATGTGATGGACTCGTGGGTGCAGGGGATGGATCTTTGATTTTCTTTTGCAAAGGGAAAACCTGGAACTCTCAGATTCGGGTTTTCCCAGATGTGCCAATATGACAACTCTAATCCATTGGAAATTTGAAGAGATGCTCGTCTCAGAGTTTATTGGGTTGGAGCTGGTTAGTTGGAATGCTGACAACTATGGGCACAAAACTTTGGTATAATATACAAAGATATTAGACAGCATTGTTCAGAGTGATGGCATGAGGGAAAAAACATGTCTCCATGTCTAGTTGTTTTGGCATGCAATGCCCTATAGTGCTGTCCTGAGGGGAGGAGTTGAAACAGTTTATGTCCAGGATGAGAGAAGTCTGCAGATGTCTTCTCAGCCCTCCTGACCTGAGCAAATATACAGATTTTCTGTGATAACCCAGGGTGGGATACAAAACAAACACAGTCACAGAAAACAAGTGAAGCCCCTTTTATTCCTTCACTTTGCTTTCAAGCTCCAATTATTCTTGACGAAAGACAAAAAACTCCCACACAAACAGTTACAAGAAAGGAAAAAGCAACACAAACCAGGCAAGGTGAGGGCTGGAGGACATCCACAGATAACACACACTGAAAAGGACACCAAACTCAGAGAGGAACCATAAACTAGAGATATTTCCACACTTTGTTTCCAGCATTCACCCATATGCAAGTCCATCCTCTTATTCAGTTGTCACAACTGCAGCCCATGAAGAGGATCAAGGCCCTCTCCTCCCGAGTGGACCACATCTTTCCTTTAACCTCTCCTCCCTGCGTATCCTAGGATGGATATGGGATGGGCCTGGGTCCTCCTCTGACTGCTCAGCTGGCCTCTGCCCTTTCCCAGCCTCCTCCACAACCTCCGGGGCCACACTTCCACTCCCTGTTGGCTGTTCCTCTTCTCCCTCAGAGTCAGTCTCCACCAGGGACATGACATTTTGTGTGGAAGACAGGCTAGTTGCAGTTCTTTCCTTTCTGTGGAAGCTACATTTCAATATGTCCTTGCCTCCCTTTCTGAGAGCTAGCAGCAACTGTTGATCTGACAAAGAATGTCAAACTCGGGTGTGGTGGGAACAAGCTCAATTAAATTAACCTTTGTAAATCACCTTCGAGCCTACCTTGCTTTGATAGAATGTGCTCCTTCATCCCTGATAAGAACCATGATTATGCACTGATTGTTCAGATGTTGAAAGTCTCTGACTTAACTGAAACGAACTGTGGGTCCTTCTAAAGAATTGCTGAATGCTGGGATTAGTCACTGGGGTGAATTTACCCAATGCTGCATATTTTATTGCATTTATCTGTCAACCACTTAAAGTCCATCATAAGGGCCAAGTAACTGAGGATTAAGAATGTAGCAGCATCAAGACAGAGCACAGTAATAGGTTGTTGATCAATGTGCCATCGTATTTCATTTGACCACATTTAAAAAAAAAATCAAAATTCATGCATTTCTATATTGCAAAATATATACATTGCCTAATCAAATATCAGTTCTAGAAAGAGGAAAAACACTTGATGGTCTGAGAGATTTTCTGAGCAAGATGCAGAGGTGGTATTCAGCAGGTTCTGACCAGTTCTGGAGAACCAGTAGCAGAAATTTTGAGTAGTTTGGAGAACTGACTGGAGATTTTACAGTATCTTTCCCCAAGCCATGCCCACAGAACCAGTAGTAAAAAAAATTGAATCCCACCACTGGCAAGTTGGATGTGATTTAAATACAACTGAATGAAATTTAATGAGGTTAATTGGAAAATTCACGATTTAGAGCAGGGGTGTTAAACTAATGTCATCATGGCGGCATCATATAATGTATCAGGACTTGTTTCCCCTTCACTATACTGGGTGTGGGTGTGGCCAGTGCATGACACATTTGGCCTATGGGCTGGAGTTTGACAGCCTTGATTCAGAGGTTAGCCCATTGTGTGGCACACAACCATTTTTTAAGATAGAGGTTGCCAACCTTTTGGACCTCAGGGACCACCAAGCTCAAAATTTTAAATCCCACGGACCAGAGACCCTGGGAAAATCCCAAAAAAAGTTTGCAGGAAAATTCCCTACCCTATTTTCCTACCGATCGATCATTCTTTATTTGGGATCACAGAATACTGTCTCTAGTTCCGTTCTCAGGGGGAGAGAGAAAGAGAGAAACTTTTGACTTCATGCAAGGAAACCAGCAGAAGTCTTTCTTTCTGTCCCCCAAATTCTGCCAGAAATGAGTCTTTGTGAAACTTGTTGTGCTAAAGACCCATTTCTGGTGGAGTTTGGGGAAGGGGGAGAAAGAAAGATTTTTGCTGCTTTCCTTGCATGCAGCCAAAAGCAGAAGCAGAAAGAAATAGCCCAGTGACCAGGCAAGGCACGTGGGGCAAATGGGACAAGTTCCCCCCTCTGCCCTTTCCCTCCTCCCCTCACTACCTCGTGTTGTTTGCAAATCAAATGACTTGAGCCTTGTCTTCCTGCAGGCTATGTGGGCAGAGCAGTCTTGTGTCTCTGTGCAGCCTGGATTAATTGTTTTGGGGGGTGCTTTGGGGGGTGACATTTCTCTGCGGATCACCAACATTTTCTTGTGGATCACCAGCGCTCCCTGGCCCACTGGTTGGTGACCACTGGTTTAAGACATTTGTTTAACCGCGGTTTACTAAATACATTTCAAGTGATTAAGTTTATAAACATGGTAAGCCATAAGCCATGGTTTATAATGTCTATGTAGTTTGCACAAAATGGCATGCCAAAGCTTATGTAAATTATGGCTTCATATAATGTGTGTATCCAGCCAATATTTCTTGCGAAAAGGTTACATGGGAATACTGACCTTTGGATAGTTGAGATTTGGGAGAGAAAGTCCTGTATTTAAATTGAAAAAAAAAAACACTTAAAGTTACAATGTTGTCAACAGATGGGGGTTGAGTTTGCATGGCATATTATCTATAATTAATGTAACCATCATTATTGATTTTCCAGTCTCGGCATGATCTTTGAAAAACTGAATTTTGTTTAAAAGTGTGGCTCAATCTTTTTTAAAAATTTTTTGTTAAAGTTTACAGATACAAAGTATTTACAAAGATAAAAATAAAGGGTCCTTGGTGCTCTCTGAGCTTGCTTGTTTTCTTGCAGACACTTCATTACTCAAATTAGGTAGCATCATAAGTGCTACCTAATGCATTGATGATGTTACCTAGTTTGGATAATGAAATGTCTTCAAGAAAACAAGCAAGTTCAGAGAGCACTCTGGACCCTTAATTTCAAGCATGAGCTACAAATATTTTCCTTTGACAATAAACAAACAAAGAAAAATATAAAAAATAATGAAGAAAAATGTAAAGAAATAGAAAAAAAAAGAAAACAGTATCAAAAGAAAAGATATATAAAATATGACTTCCTACAGACAAATAAAAACAATCTGGCTAACTTAACACCTTCTGTAGTATTTAATTTTTAAAAAATTACCGTATCTTATTCCTGATCAATATCAAATTACAAAAACTCACCATTCAATCCTAGTCTGCAAAAGACTGTTAAGACCTAACAGAAATGTTACAGTATATATTTTAATTGTTATAAAAATATCAATTTTATAATCCAAGCTTATCCTTTTCTCTAAGAATTTAAAGCAGCAGAAACCATAACATACACAGATTCATTTTATAAATCTTCTTTTCATTTATTTTAAAATTAATCTTTAGTCTTATCAGGTTGAGTTCTTATCACTTTCTCTTTGATTCCTTCCAGGATCAGCTTAAACATTTCCTCTTTGTCTCTTCTCTGCAGTCAACTTTCCTTGGTTCTACACATTTCCTTTCTAAATCCAAAATAAAAAGATTTTCCAAGTCATTCTTTGGATTTATTATTTGTATATCCACTTTGATTATTAAGACTACAGCTGGTTTCATTTGTAAATCCATTCTGGCATAATTTTCCATATCACTTTTATGTTCACCCAATCTTGTATGTAACTTCTGAGTAAATTATTCCCAAACAGCCTTAATTTCTTCCAGAGTCAAATTGTGTCACTCCTTTGTATTAATAGTCCATTACTTTATGAGTAACCCTTTGATTTTCCTGGCTCCCTGCAGCCAGCCTTCAAGTCCCATTTTATCATCTCCTTATTTTGCAATCAACAAAGCTTTCCCATGGGAGGATTTCTTACAATTAATTTCAAAGACTTCATATACTTGTTTTATCAATTTTTAACCACCCCATAGGAAATATTCTTTCAAGACCATCTAGTTACTTAACCTTCCAAAATCAACGTTTTAGTACCCTTTTGTTGTTTTTCAAAAAATTGAAGCTTGTCTTGTTAATCCCCAAACTTAATCAAAGCTTGTTTTGCCCAGGTTAGAAGGAAAAACCTCCTGTGTAGTATAGCTTGTCTTTCTGAAAGTTCTTAACTCCAAGAAATCAGTAATAAGCAACTTCCTAAAATAATTAAAACGGGAACTCTTTGATGAACTCAGTGTCTCTTTGAAAGGTACCAAGCATGGCTTAGGCAAACTCAGGTGAACCCAGGCGTGGGATTCTACCAGTTCGTAGTTATTCACTAGAACCGGTTGTTAACATTCTAAGCAGTTCAGAGAACCGGTTGTTAGAAGAAATTCCTGGCCTAATCCTGTAAGGAAGGCAGGAAGGAAACATTCTGGTGTTGCTTACAGAAACTGCCTCTCCATTAACTCTAATTACATTCTTGGCAGGACTAGACTTCCTGTCTCAGGAATCTCTCTGGAGTTTTTTCCCTCCTTTGCTGGTACTTTGCTTGTGTGGAGTGACCATTCAAAGTTACAATGGCACTGAAAAAAGTGACTTATGACCATTTTCACACTTAGGACTGTTGCAACATCTCCACAGTCATGAGAAGCCAGGTGAGGAGATGTGTCCCTTGAGGTGAGTGATATTGAGTTGGCCACGCCCAGCTAATAACATGACCACCAAGCCATGCCCACCAACTAAGCCACGCCCATAGAACCGGTTGTTAAAAAAAATTGAATCCCATCCCTGGCTGAACTCAGTGTCTCTTTGAAAGGTACCAAGCATGGCTTAGGCAACATGAATATTTCCTTGCCCCCCTGATCTCTTAGACTCACTGTTTTATGATCTCTTCACAGGGAGATTCTGTACTCAAACTTCAGTGCTACCTTAGTAGTTCTAAGGAGACTATCCCTTCACCAACTTCTATTTCAACCATGTGTGTCGGCTCTACAAAAAGTACAATTGTGTGGCCAGGAAGCTCAGTAATATGGTTTATTCTTCAGTCAACAACATTCTGCTTTTCTATTGTTCTAGCAGTGTAAGGTGACATGAGATTTTCTAGAAAATGACGGATGGAAATAATTTTTTAATCTTGGCAGTTTGAGAGCAGATGAATATAAGACCAACCCAAGTTTCAAAAGTAAAGTTGAGGTTACATGTTTTCTCAGTCTTCTATGATGCTCTGGTGGCATCATATTTTAAATCAGTAAGTTTAATTCCCTTCTTACAATGTACAGTAGAATAGTATACGAGATGATTGGCTTCATACATTTTAGTTAAACCAATAACACTGGACACTTTTTTTTTTCAAAAGCTTGGATTCCTGAAAAACTTTTGGTGGTTATAATAGGTCCCTTCAAACTGAACACAAACATAATTTCAGAATGACTGAAATAATCTTGAAAATATAAAATTAACTTTTAATTACTAGTATTAGATAATGTTTCTGACACATTACATGTATTCAACATGGTCAAAAATGTTTTGTTGTTGATTTTCACTTATACTCAGTGTCAGATGTATTTCATATAGTATTCAACAATATCAGCCAGCATCCCAATTGCTTGCTGGATGTGCTTCAAACAACAGTTTTTTCATAAATTTCTTTCATGTGTGCAGCATATCAATCAGATACTGAAGGGTGTACATTACTGAAGGGTGTACATTGTGTGAAAACAATATTTCTATAAAATGGTACATGATAGATTAAATTACAGGTTATTTTCATGATCAGCAGTCAAAAATCCATAAGTTATACCCAAAAGTGTTCAGGAAGCAAAATCTTTGCTATCCAGTGTATTCAGTGGAAACTATCATCAATGTCTTATATCACTAACTTAGCAATTTTCACAAGATGGGTGGCAAAGACACCAAATATTATGATATATAATGCAAAATTTTCATTTACCCAGACAAATGGCCAGAGTATGAATTTACCGATGAAGGATTTAGCCCTAGATATATACTAGATTATTATTCCCTTTCTCCTTGCCTGACTTTTATCATTCTTCTGCTTCAATAACTATAAAGAAGGATAATTCTTCTTATTTGGGGTATTATAGCCTTGACCCATTCATTTGACTGGAAATTTTTTTTTCTTGATATTAATTTGGCATTCTAAATAAATTTATTCCTATGAAATTTAGGGAAAACTCCCACAGTCAGGTTTGTATTTATTAGTGGCATAAACTATCATTTTTCTGCAATAAATTCAGGACAGGCAAGATTAGAGATGGAATTCATTCTAAAAATTGTACTGGGAAATCATCACATAAGTTAGGCTTTTAGGCTTGATTAGGCTTGATTAGGCAAAAGGAGCTTTCTATGAACAGTGGGGCTCTATAATGGTTTATTTTTGCCCTTCATTCAGGAGGCTTTGCTACAATGTTCCTGATAGTCACCTTATGTTGATTTAAAGGATGGGTTATTTTGAAACAGAAAAATTAATGAATGATGCATTAGGGGAAAATGGTAAAAGTTATAGGCATATTTAAATTAGTAAGTTGGTAAAAATAAAATTGGAAACTATCACTCCTAATAATTCTAGATAATGTTTAGAGTGTCAGAGATTTGGAGAAGCTGTTCATTCTAGGATCATTTTGCAGCACGTATACAAAGTCTATAAATAGCAAGTTGCTACCAAAAATAATGGGATAGATTGACAGGCAATTTTATATTTTTATTTTGGAATGACTGTAAGAAGAGCGAGAAACTAACTATGAGTGAGAAGTGTTGACGGTCTGACATAGAGTTAGTTTTCTGGGGCTGCATTGAAACTGACTTGTCTGACAGTGAAAGCATATCAGGGCACATTTTCTGAAACGTATTATATTATTGCCTCCTCCCCCTTGTTTATGTAGTATAGGTAGTCCTCAACTTATGACCATAATCGAGAGCCCAAAATTTCTGTTGCTAAGCAAAACATTTGTGAAGTGAATTTTGCTCCTTTTATTACCTTTCTTGCCACAGTTGTTCAGTGAATCACTGCAGATGTTAAGTTAGTAACATGGTCATTAAATGAAGCCGGTTTTGCATTGACTTTGCTTGACAGAAAGATGCAAAAGGGAATCACATGACCTTGAGGCATTGCAACAGTCATAAATATGAGTCAGTTGCCACGCGTCTGAATTTTATTCACTGGAGATACTGCAACAGTCATAAGTGTGAAAAATAGTCATAAGTCACTTTTTTCAGTGCTGTTATAACTTTGAACGATCACTAAGTGAACTGTTGTAAGTTGAGGACTACTTGTACTACTCATTCAGATGTCAGAAGAGTTTCAAAATATGGAAAGACAGGAACAGAGATGGTATCCAGTAGGTTCTGACCAGTTCTGGAGAACTTGTAGCGGAAATTTTGAGTAGTTCAGAGAAACAGCAAATACCACCTCTGACTGGCCCTGCCTCCATCTATTCTCCGCTTCCTGAGTCCCAGCTGATCGACTGAGTTTCCTTTGGTTGCCCTGCACAGGAGTACGGAGCTGGAAAGCAGGTTAGTGGGGTGGGAAGGGAATGGGGATTGTGCAGTATCCCTCCCCTAGAATGGGATAGAAACGGAGTTTCTACAGTATCCTTCCCCTGTTATGCCCATCAAGCCATGCCACACGCACCAAGCCATGCCCACAGAACTGGTAGTAAAACATTTTGAATCCCCCCACTGGACAGGAGGCCTATGGATCATAGGTTTTCACAAGGCATTGATTGAGATGTATCCTAGATTCAAAATTAAGTTGCTTCTAATCTCTCTTTCCTACAAAAAAATCAGCCACTGGAGATATAATTTATTTCTTATTGTTTTTGTGGAGGATAAACTATTGCATTTGTAGAAACAATTTGAGCCTTTAACTTATGAAAATTGTCAGCATGAAAATTGTTTTATGTCTGTCTGTGTTTGCATAAGAGATAAAGAAATGTGTTACACCTGTGTAAGAGCTGTTTGTCTGATTACAAAACGGATAGACAGGTTCCAAAATATATATTTGAGAATTTGTCTCAGTAGGCATTTACCTAATGCTTTAGAGCATTTAATTGCAGTAAATGATTTTTTTTTACATTTCATATGGATTAATGTTAAGGATGTGAAAAAATCAACATGGATTCTATTGGGTAGGATTTGAATGTTTCTTCCTATAAATTTAGTTTCAAATGAATTATCATAAATGAAGGTGAATATATGTTCCCAGGATAATATTGTAGGATCCAATCTGAGTTTAGCCTTTCATGCTGGAGCTAATCCTCAAGGAACTTCTCTCTCAAATGAATTCCATCCAGTATTTTTTTTCTAAAAAAAAACCTGCATTAAATTAGAAGGTACAATGGCAAAAACTGCATTGAAGCAGCAATGATTTCAATATCTTTAAAAAGAAATTAAAGGTAAGTCATTCTGTAGACAGGGAATTCATATCTCAAAAATCAAATTCTACAGCAGGGGTATCAAATTCCAGGCCTGAGGATGGGATCCAGCCCACAGGGTGCTTCGATTGGGCCCTGGAAACAGTGAAAGACTGGCCTGCGGTATCTCTGCCAATAGAAACAAAGCTCAGGAGGGGCAAGTGCGGGACTCCTGAGCTCCATTTTTGCTGGCAGAGCGCTTGAGCCACCACAGGTGCCCCTGACATGAGTGGCATCAAGCTGACCACTCCCACCCTGACCATGCCCACCTGGCCTTCTGAGGTCAAACACAACCTTGATGCGGCCCTCAATGAAATTGAGTTTGACAGCACTGCTCTTCAGTAGATAATTTGCATTCATTTTCAGCAATTAAACTGGAAATGTAAAAACTCCTGAGACTGAGCTCAAATAGTGGTGACATACGTGACAAGAATATATCAGTGATTTGCTGTGATCCTGTTCTAGAATTCTTTTTAACTTCCAAGTTTAACCTACTGCCCTGAGATTTCATAGTATGTCTCAGCAATACCTTAAACAGGTCAGACTCTCCTAACGTTATTTTTTAAAACCAGATAACAGTAACACAAAGATTTGGCATGTATAAAAATATCCATTCCACTAACATAAAAGTGGATTGGACAGCTATTGATTCACCCATTCCTTTAAAATAGTGTTATCCAGGTCCATGCTGTTGAAGCTTTTTAATTTATTTAGAAAAGAACTAGATTTATTGGGTGTATAAACAGTTGAGCATATCTGTTTTTAAAAATGGTCTTTTAATATTTTTAATCTCTGCTTTCCTTCTTTTCTTCTTCCTCTTCTTTCATGTAAAACACAAAAAAAAAAGGCTAAGAAAAAAAGAATTATAAAGAAAGATGAGGGGGTAAGTAAAAAAGCAGTATTGGGATGTACAAACAAAAGGGGAAAGAAGCTATAGAAAATAGTAACTTGCAACTTTCTTTGATACAGATAAAAACCTAAAAATCAATGACCTTTTGAACTAGAATAAATCATAACAAACAGTATTCTATCATCATAAACAAGTCCAACTCTCTGGAATTCTATTGCTGGGATCTAATACCAAGGTAGTACTGTTAATTGAGTAGATTCTTCTGTACAGGCATAATTAGTAATAAATCAGTTTAATTGGAACTTCATGTGTGGTTCTGATCTTTTGTGCCTCACAGTTCTTCACTTATTTCATCAACAGCTCCCAGTTCCCAGGTATTTGGGGTCTATTAAAATGGCTAGTGTTTCCAGGCAATTGCTGTTGGTTGAATTCATATTCATGCTATAGGAAGAAGTGGAAGCCAACATCTGAATACAGTGTACATTCTCTAAGGACATTCTAATAAAGTAGAATATTTGTAGCTCAGGGTTGAAATGAAACCAAGCTCAGAGAGCACCAAGGACATAAGTAAACATGGACAAATACACATAAGAGTCAAGGGAATGAAGCTATCTTATCAAATAAGTTTAAAAAAAAACTAGTCTGTAGAAGGATTAATCTGGTACAGAATGTGGGATCAAGGGAGAAGGGGAGTGTGAGAACAATTGGATTACTGACTAGCCTTGAATAAATTTTAATTGTAAATCTAATCAGCAAAAGGGTGAAATCCTGTCTCCAGGGAACAATCAACAGAGGGATGATGAGACAAGAATGAGTTTTAATATGCTGCTAATAAGACTTTGCCTAGTGAGGAGTAATCCATCATCAGAAAGGTAAGCAGGACTCAGGGTCATCCTGTAGGGTTGTTCCAGTCAAGACCCTTGTCCCAAGTGGTTAGGCAAGTAGTTCAGAAACAAGGTGGATGGAAGTCAGGAAGTCTACCAATCCAGGAGACTGTTTACCTTTCTCAGTGTTAATTTGTTAACCCTAATCTCTTAGTTTTATAGCAGAACAATTTGAGAATGACCTCAGGATCACCTGATTCTCCAGACTATCCAATTCGTCCCATAATCATCAGCAGCAAATGAGAAGAAACTGATAGGTTGGATCTCAGTTCGAGCTCTTGTAACAAATTTATCTGTACTATTTTGAATAGATTTCACACATACATACCTTCTATGCTTCAGCTTCTTAGTTGCTTTTCCGGTGTCATAAGAGGGTTGTAAACCTCAGTTTTCTCAGTAGTTGTAAAACCACTTCTGGTTTCTCTCCCAGAAAATGTGAGCAGAAAATAGGATTTAGGTACTCCCCCCCTCCTTCTCATATTAACTAAGTGAGTGGTTTCCTAAGAAACATAGGTAAAAATTACAGCTTTTCATACAATGTGAAAGTGGCAATCAGAGGCAGTCTAAAAGAAAAGAAGTCTAACGTATTTTGCAGCAAATCTTCTCTGATTTTTTTTTCCTACTTAGGTTTAGTTATGAGTCATTGCCATTATCTTCTTCAAAGCACTGTTTTTTCAAATTATCCATGCTTCTCCAAGAAATACAGTAATAATTCTTTAATCTTTCCAGTGAGGTTAGAAAAAGAAGTAATAGCTTCAGACAGTCCAATCAAAGTTCACACGAGGTTTTTCATTGGTCATAAATCATTTCTGCACCTGCTTGATTTCATGACCTCAACTCATTTAGAATGTATCTATTGCTTTCTGGCTTCATTCTGGTTTATGTGAAATCAGATCAGAATCAGTTTAATTGATTGTTTTTATAGTGTTGCATGGCACTTGAAGGACACTGTTTTCCAACTCATGATAATTCTTATCTCATTCCCTTCTTTTAGCTCCTGGACTCATGTCAATCTTTCTTTGCCCATCTCTTGACTATAAGGGCAAATTGGAAAGCATTTGTAAACCGAAATCCTTTTTAGAATATTACAATGATTGTCTCAAATAGAAAACATGTAGAAAACAAATCAGGTTGGTTCTATGGGTGACCCACTTTAAGAACATTACTTACGACCATAAGAACATAACTTACGACTGTAATAAGTGGGTTCTATTATGGCTGTTAAGCAGTGGTGGGATTCAAAACTATTTACTACCGGTTCTGTGGCCGTGGCTTGGTGGATCTGGCAGGGGAAAGTTACTGCAAAATCTCCATTCCCTCCCCACTAACCTGCTTTCCAGCTCCGTTCTCCTGTGCAGGGCAACCAAAGAAGACCCAGCCGATCAAGTGGGACTTGGGAGGCAGAGAATAGATGGGGGCGGGGCCAGTCAGAGGTGGTATTTGCCGGTTCTCTGAACTACTCAAAATCTCTGCTACCGGTTCCCCAGAACTGGTCAGAACCTGCTGAATACCCCCTCTGCTGTTAAGTCAAGAACTACTCACACATACATACAACTGAAAAACAAATAAGTTTGAAGGTGATACTGTACAAAGTAAAGTTCGAGCATCTTCTTTGTTTCTATGAACACTTCTTAGCTTCACATAGTCCCCATCGTCCTTCTTAAAAAAATGACTGCATCCCAGAAAAAAAGGGAATGGATGATAAGGAATAAAAATAATAAACACATGTTAATGAAAATGACAGGCAACAATGCTTATAAAAGAGTGCACAGTATCTTGGGAGATAAAAATCTTAAGAGTTTTTAAAAATTGTTAAAAAATTTTAAAAAATCAGCAAACTTGGATAAATTGGGGTGATTTTTGAAAGACTTCTTGGCTGGCAAATGGAATTATTGTCTTTCTGAATCAAGCAAGTCATTTTTCACCAACCATTCCTCCTCTGCGGTTATTTCAGAGTCTTTCCATGTACAAGTACCAGATACACATCGATCTTCTATAGGTCTTTTCTGGTTGTCTGTCCATGAGTCCCAACAAAAAATGTTTTAGTTTCAGTTGATTATTAATCATTAAAATTCTTTGTGTAGTTGAATTTAACGTTTTCCAGCTTTTTTACAAGTCCACCAAGCATGATGAAATGACCTTGTTTTTCACATTTCCAGCATAGAATTGAAGTGCCCTTTTACATTCTAGGTAATTTGTCATATATCAATGGTACATCATTTCATAAAAGATCTCTTTTAAATTGTAACAAAATGTGAATTTCAGTCCTTTCAACCACATATTTCCTATTGTTCTACCTGAAGATTACATTCTTGGGCCATTTCATCTTATACTATTTAACTTGTTATTCTTCCATTTCAAATTTCCGCAAGACGTCATTAATTAGCACATAATTCTTTGCACATAATTCAATTTCAAATTCTGTTTTATACTGTTCAGTATTCCTCACATGATCAATATGTATTCATGTATATGTTTTGTTTTGACCTGATCCAGCTGCAGACCAAGGTTTGCAATATATAAAATTAGCTTGAGAATGAAGGGCCTTCCACTTTGCATATAAAAATCAATCAACAAGGAACATTCTGTTTTGCAATTCAAAGGATGTTGAAATTTATCTCTATTCATTCCATAGCATGGCCTTCATAATTTTCCATGTTTCACAGCCCTTAGCATGCCTGGCTTTATGCTGAACCAGCGGAATTTGAATGATCCAATTCTAAATAAAAGTAATTCTGACTGTGGAACAGTCATTGGCTGAAGTCTGGAGAAGCAAAGTTATCTTTTCATGCAAGTAATTTTAAATGTCTATACTTGGACCTTGTGGCTGTCTCATTAATTAGCAACTGGGACTATAAATTGGCAAGCTGACTACTTCTGCACATGGTAGTTAAATACACCTTACAGTTTAAAATCCCCCTGGAATTGCTACTCTTTAATCTTCATATAGTTTTTTTTAGAGTGCTTCAAATTACTTTCCTAAGATTTGAGTAGCAAATTGAAAAATTGTGACAAAGTAGTATGGACAAATATAGAAATTCCATGTAGAGATAACTGAGGGTGATCTCTTTTGTTTTGATTTATTCTATTTCTAAATTAAATGTGAAGATTTGCACTGTTAAACAATTGCTTTAAAGCAATTTCAACCTCCTTGTTTCATTTTTATAACAGTGCTACAGATGTTAAACCCAGTGGATATTCTGACTTTGTGAGTTGGCCTGCATCCATATTATTTGCATGCTTGTGTGCTTGTGTATATAGGTTAACTTATACAACCTGAAGCGTTACAGTTTAAAGAGAAACTTGCAATGAATATTTGGTAAAAAAAAATCTGATATTAGGTTGTTCTTTGGTCTAACTGTAGCTGTAGCCATGCCAGCTGTACAGGGTAGAAAATCAAGGCTAGACTTTAGGAAAGTAATTCCTTGCATTCTCCCTCCTTGCATTTCTCCCTCCCTCCCTATAATAGTTCAGCATCAGGATTTTTAGAAAATACTGCATAGCATCAAGGAAGGAAATCCAATAGATTTTGTCCAAAGCTCAGGAGACTATATTCAACAACTGGACAGCTGGTAATAATGAGGGGATAATGGCTTCTCTTAGCTTAATAGATCTAGGCAGTATAATTTCCCTGGTGAAAATATAAAGGAATAAATCTCTAAAATATTGCTAAATCAATACCAAGTGGCAAAAGTTCTGCTATAAGACCCATGGAGTCCTATTATTTTTTAAGTTGTGTGCTTAGAACTCCAAATAATTTTACGCTCATAGAACTCCAAACAGTTCACGGCCAAATCTATTTGCATGACATTCATTCCTTCTCTCCCTTCTTCTTTTTGTTTCTGTCTCTTTTTTTGGAAAAGTTCAAATTTAGTGTGCGGTAAGCTATCAGTGCTAAAACGAACTGTGATTTCCCAAATGAAGGCAAGTCAACTTGAAACTAGAATTATGATAGTTGATTATGGCAACTCAGAGGTGAGATATAGAGTATATATCACTGGTTTCTCTCTTTGCTGATGGATGATTAACGATGTGAGCCAAGTATGTAAAAGAAAGGATTGATAAAATGATATGAGAATTCTCATAATGGTGCCAATTTTTAATTTATCCATGAATGTTGTCACTTGGTAGCATATTGAACACATTTAGGGTGAATCATTCCCATCATATTTGCATACACTCTGTGTAATCTCAGAAGTACTAGTCCCAGCACTCAAAGTAAGTTGTAGATCAGTGGTGGGATTCAAAAATTTGTACTACCCATTCTATGGGTGTGGCTTGGTGGACGTGGCATGGTTTGGTGGGCATGCCTTGGGTGTGGCAGGGGGGAGGATACTGTAAAATCCCCATTTACACCCCACTCCAGGGGAAGAATATACTGCAAACTCCCCATTCCTTCTGCACCCCACTAATCTGCTTTCCAGCTCCGTTCTCCTGTGCAGAGCAACAAAAGAAGACCCAGCGATTAGCTGGGACTTGAGAGGCAGAGAATAGATGGGGGTGGGGCCAGTCAGAGGTGGCATTTGCTTGTTCTCTGAACTACTCAAAATTTCTGCTACTGGTTCTTCACAACTGGTCAGAACCTGCTGAATACCCCCTCTGTTGTAGATCCAAGCCAAATCTTCTGAGAAACTTTGCCCTATAATTCACTTACCATGTTCCCTTGCATGTTTATATCTGTATGTAGGTACTGTATGTATAATCCCTTGACAGCAGATGTCTTTGGAAACATCAATTAAAACTCGAGTTATATAAATGTACATTATTAATATTAAAAAATGCAGTAAATACTGCAAGCAATTTTAAATCACCTCAATATAAAAACACGGAGGGATGAAAACTGTCTTGCACAATTTGATTTATTTGTTTGTTTATTAGTTACATTTTCCCAGCAACTTCAGCCACAATGCCAGGCAAAGATCTCTGAGAACAGGACACTACCATTTGAAATGGTGGCTGGAAGAGAATGTAAGGTCTTTGCTAATGATAATCTAAAAAGAGTTAGAGTGTAGTGGTGGTTGGTACAATATCCTATGATTAGGAGGCAAAGTTCCTTGTTCTTACTTGTTTTTGGTCTAGATTTTTACAAAACAAACATGGCTTGATTACAGTTTGCCTCTCCTGCTGTCAAATGCCTGTCATATGAGGTAAACATGGTTTTGCAGAACATGATGTTCTAAGTTCAATGAAACTATCTGCACAAAGTGTCATGCTCAGTGTCACTGACAAGAGAGGAAGATGGTGTCTTCACAAATCATATAAGAGGCAACATATTTTTTTCTTTAATTCCTGAAGCTACCTCATTGCTTCATATTCTAACCCCAGTGATATTCTCTGCTCCAGTTTTAAACCACTTGGTTTGGAGGAAGTATCTTGATTGTTGAAACTCCTTGTATGGGTAGGCTGATGTAATATGGCTTCAACTTGCTGTTCCTTGGTAAAGCAGGAGCCAACAATGCAATATATCAGGGGTCTTCAAACTTGACAGCTTTAAGACTTGTGGACTTCAACTCCTAGAATTCCTCCTCCAATCATGTTAGCTCAGGAATTCCGGGAGTTGAAGTCTACAAGTCTTAAACTTGCCAAGACCTTTGCAATGCAGTATTACCTTCTTGTTCTCCTTTTGTGCATTGGAAGAGAAGACAGGAAAGTGGGCAACGCCAGCAGCACTGCAATGGGACCAAGGTAAAAAGTTCTACTGAGTGACTGCTACAAGGTCCTACCTAATTAATCCACAGAGACATGGGCATTCTCTTGATAACCCTTGTCATGCACATCTTTCAGTGTCTGTTCATGGTATTTGACAAGGGTAGAACATTTCCCAAATAAACCTGACATGGCCATTCTCATCGCATTTTAAGGGAGTGGAAGGTTAGAAATATAGAATGGAATGGAATAGAATAAGAATAGGATAGGACAGGACAGGACAGGACAGGACAGGACAGAACAGAACAGAACAGAACAGAATAGAATAGAATAGAATAGAATACTTTATTGGCCAAGTGTGATTGGACACTCAAGGAATTTGTCTTGGTGCAAATGCTCTCAGTGTACATAAAAGAAAAGATACATTCATCAAGAGTCAAGAAGGTACAACACTTAATAATAGTCATAGGGTACAATAAGCAATCAAATCATACAAGAAAACAGTCAATAAAAATTGTTAAGATACAAGCAAAAAGGTTACAGTCATACAGTGATAAGTGGGAGGAGATGGGTGAAAGGAAGGATTAATTGTAATAGTAAATAGTTTGACAGTGTTGAGGGAATTATTTGTTGAGCAGAGTGATGGCATTCAAGAAAAATCTGTCCTTGTGTCTAGTTGTTCTGTTGTGCAGTGCTCTATAGCGTCATCTTGAGGATAGGAGTTGAAACAGTTTATGTCCAGGATGCGAGGGGTCTGTAAATATTTTTGCAGCCCTCTTTTTGACTCATGCAGTATACAAGTTCTCAATGGAAGGCAGGTTTGTAGTAATTGTTTTTTCTGCAGTCCTAATTACTCTCTGAAGTCTGTGTCTGTCTTGTTGGGTTGCAGAGCCAAATCAGACAGTTTTGAGGTGCAGATGACAGACTCAATAATTCCTCTGTAGAACTGTATCAGCAGCTCCTTGGGCAGTTTGAGCTTTCTGAGTTGATGCAGAAATAATATTCTTTGTTGTGCTTTTTTATGATGTTTTTGATATTAGGTGTGCATTTTAGTCTTGTGATATGATAGAACCTAGAAATTTGAAGGTCTTTACTGTTGATACTGTGTTGCCTAGTATTGTAAGAGGTGGTAGTGTGGGAGAGTTTCTCTTAAAGTCTACCACCATTTCTACAGTTTTGAGTGTGTTCAGTCCAGATTGTTCTGGTCACACCATGAGGTTTTCAAAGCAGATTGAGTCAAACCATTCCATAGGAAATATAGCAAGCAGTAGTGCCCTAGGCTGTAAATATTACTAGAATAAGAGTAGATTGCTAGGTGATGCAGGAAGCATTTATAACATAAGAATCCAGTAACATTAACTGCCTAATATTTTTGGACAGTTGACATGGCTCCAGCATTCTGTGATTGGGGACAGCAGCTATAACTTCTTTTATCTTGTTGCCACCTTCATTTTCACAGGATCTGGGAACAGAAGCATCTTGCAAGGTGTCATGATAAAAACAAAATCAAATAGGAAACATGATAAAAACATGGGTGTAACCACGTTGACTTAACTTCCAAGACACAATAAAGGCATTCTGAACCAATGGAATGGAAAAAGTAAGCTGTCAGATGCTAACTCCCAACTCTCACTCTACACATGAGCCATATACAACAGAGGCTGACTTAACCCCTCAATTTTGGGACTGCACTTGGATAGGATATCTCCCTTTGCCTATCTTTGCTAGTATGCCTTACGCAAAATATGTTATTCTTGATGATTATTCATATAACATTTGAAACTGGTGGTTGTAATCATGTAATTCATCTTGGGGACACGCTGTTTTAAATCTGTTACAAATTGAATTTATGAATTTATATTTCTAACTGAATGTATGAATTTATATATTTCTAACTGAAAGGAGAGGAATCAGTTATCCCAGGATTTGAATTGCACTCAGATCAGAAACATTGAGGCACTTCCAGGTTGAAAGGATTTGCTGGTAACATCAGGGTTGTTCCGGGAATGCCCAGCTTTCATGTCTCTCTACCAGGAGCTGGAGTGAAGGATGAGAGCTCAACCTAACCCCATGACAGCTCTTGGGTCTCAAACGTGGGCTTGCTAACTTCCTGTCCAGTGTTCCAATCACCGGAGCCCCCATGCTCTTAGGATTTGAATTAGGATCCGTAAGGCCAGGCATATTTGCCTTAATTCCACTTCTCAGGCTTTGAGAACTGAGGAGTTGCAAAGTTTAGTCATTAATTATTTGAAGAGAGCAAATTTCCACGCTGTCCTTTGTTCATCTGGTAAATTGCCTAGGTTTAAGGTATTTGATCACATCTACATAAAGTAATTTTAAAAATTCTCTTTCTATTTAGGAGGGAGGAAGACAATCTTTTCTCTTCTCCTAAATCATTTGTGCATACCCAATAAATTTTCTTTGTTTAGTGTTAATAAAATTATACACCACCATTAGTCACATTTCTGCACTGTGCAAATGAAATTAGCAAACCAGGTAGAGGGAAGGGCAGTTTTACTGCTTGAAAAAAAAATCAAAGAGCAGGTGCAACTTAAGAAGCAGCAACATAATATAATTATTGTAATCATCAATATTTAACTAGAGGTTAGGATTCATCTCCAGCAGACACAAGGTTGTCCTGTCCACTAAAGGCTTTTTTTTACAAGAAATTATAAAAGGAAATTTCTGCTCTGCCAGCAAAAATTTAGCAGCTGATTTAATGAGCGCAACAGTGCAAAGTTAATGGAAGTATACATTAAATAGCAAATGCTAAGTGTGGTTTATGGCGCCTTTCTATGGAGGAAGGGAAAATGAAGCTCTGATGCATATCCATTAAAGACTGAGCTTTGAAACCAAGAACTGAATGCTACTGTCAACTCATACTAGTGAGGATGACATTAGGACAAAGTAGGGGAAACTGGTATGTCCTAAATCAGTGTTTCTCAGGCTTAACAGCTTAAATATATGTGGACTTCAACTCCTAGAATTCCCCAGCCAGCATACAGACCAGCATTTTTCCAGTCAGCAGCCATCAAGTTTCCTGGAGAATTCTGGGAATTGAAGTCCATGTATCTGAAAATTGTCAAGATTGAGAAACATTGTCCTACATTATTTTCCCAGCAAATCTGTGCAACAAAATATCTTCATCTACATCTACACCTGTATCTGATCTACAATCATTTTCAAAATCCTATGGATTAGGATTATTCTTTTTCCTGTTCCCTATGTGTGACTGAGAAGCAATATATTCACTGCTGTCATATGCTGAATATAATTACTTCATTTTTAATAACTGTGTCTTCTTTCAGGGGAATTCAATAATTTTTCTCTTTCTCTCAGACTATCCCTGTATTCAGTTTCGGACAGAATTCTTATCCCTCAGAGAATCTCTAGGGGTTTTTTTGGGGCGGGGGGAGATGCCACAACATTTAATCCTCCATAATAATGATACATCCCTACACTACTACAGAGAGTTAATCCCATATATTGCAATCAAGATATGTGTCTATGCTGCAAAGATCTCATGAAACAGTAACATTTTGGGTACCCCTCATGACTATCTTTTCCTGGTTGTTCATCTTCTCAATTTCAGCTGCATTTGTATGTTTGATTATTTGTATGGATTAAGAATCTGATGATGGACACCTACAACAAAATTTAAGACACTTTACCAGTTTAGACCAAAATGTATCTATTCCAACCTTCACTATTCAAGAAAAGACCACTCACATACCCTGGAAAATCATGCACAGGGCATAGGCTGTGCAAACAAAGGATATTTCCTGTTGCTTAGGCCAACATCCACTATTTGCTGACTATGCACTCTATTTATTTATTTATTTATTTGGCTTAGTTATTTGCCGTATTTATGGCTTGCCAATTCCAATAGACTTAAGCCGTTTACAAACTTATTTATTTATTTGGCTTATATGATTTTTCCCATTTCCTGACACTCTGATATAACCTACACTATAAATTTATGAACAACTAAGGATATATTGAAAAAATATAACCTCCATGACATTGGAATCCTATCCTTATTTACCTGTATTTTGCCATTGTAATTTATCCCTTTATTTTTTTATATGTATTTCATGTTTTATATTCTTTTTTTAAAGTTTATTAAAAAAAATAGTACACACACACACACACATACACACACACATACACACACACTCAATAGGTAGGGTATCTCAGAGGGCATTCCATACATGAGAAAACTCAAACATAGGGACCATGTAGGTGGCTTTCCCTCAAATTTGATACCCACAGAAAGTCCTCTGAGATTAGGTAGAAGATATTTCAGAGATATCCAAGCCCCAGACTATATAAAACTGATGAAACATTAAAATGTTACTGAAAAGATAAATCCTATTATCCATCTACCCCATCTTTTATCTATGGAACTTTTGAGCTTTTTCATAGCTCAAACATCAAATGCCACATGTAAAGTAAGACCTTTGGCTTGACTTCCCAAGTATGTAAGGGAGGGCAGGGCACCATCCAGATCTCTGGAGGGAAACTGTTCATAGAAAGGGAGTGCCATGCCCCTAGTGGAGACTGACTCTGAGGGAGAGGAGGAACAGCCAACAGGGAGTGGAAGTGTGGCCCCGGAGGTTGTGGAGGAAGCTGGGGAAGGGCAGAGGCTGGCTGAGCAGCCAGAGGAGGACCCAGGCCCATCCCCTATCCACCCTAGGATATGCAGGGAGGAGAGGATAAGGGAGAGATGTAGTCTACTCAGGAGGAGAGGGCCTTGATCCTCTTCATGGGCTGCAGCTGTGACAACTGAATAAGAGGACGGACATGCTTATGGGCGAGCGCTGGAAACAAAGCATGGAAATATCTCTAGTTTATGGTTCCTCTCTGCATTTGGAGTCCTTCCCAGTATGTGTTATCTGTGGACATCCTGGTTTGTGTTGCTTTTTTCCTTCTTCTTTTAACTTTGTGGGAGTTTTTTTGTCTTCCATCAAGAATATGTTCCATCACAGGGAACATAACATGAAGAACAAAGTGCTCTCCTCTCTATACTTATTATCAGGCAGATTATTTAAAATACATTGCTTTGCCAACTGGACTGGGTGGGCTTCTTCTCCATTAATCAAATACCTAGATGTCAAATCATAAATGGCTTTGTAGTTTGAAACTAGCAATTATTTAGCTTCATACACACAACAGCTGCATTCTCACATCTGCGAAAGTCAGCAACTCTACAAAATGTACTGATTATGATTCTAATTAGGGCAGGGTGAGACTTGCTTCATAGCAAAATAATCTTAAGGATGGTATGGTTATAGGTCAAAGGTCTTGCTCTGAAGTGGGAATTGTTGCCTCTTATAAATAAAAAATACACTATGTAGAAATTATATGTTTTATAATGGGGATAAGCAGTTAGGTTGGAAAATCTATAGCTGCGAATGGATGAATCTCCAGTGTCCATGTTTTTCCATGCAACATATAACAACATATACATACATTATTGGCTTAGTTAACATGTTCAGTTTTGTAAAGCTTTTTTAAAATATTTTTTATTTTTCATCTTTGATAAAACATCTCATTAGGTGAACAATGTGTTTCCAGGTTTTACATTTCCATACAAACATGACCATAATTACATACCAACTTTTATATCCAAATTAAAATCATAATATTACTTGTTACCTTTTTTCTTTAAATAATCTCATACATTATTTAACAATATTTTCCATATTCTTATTCAGTTTCTAAATTCCTAGCTCCTATTTTATACAATCTCATTTCATATTGTAGCTTATTTCATTTTTCTATAAATATTCTCCTGTCATGTTAAACAATATTATCTATATTCTTATTCAATTTCTATAATAATTATAGATATATTCTTATATCTGTCACATTTGCAATTTTTTTCAATATGCAATTATTCCATTCAAAGGTTTTCTCCTTTTATTACCAATTTGAGCTAGCCACCTCTTTACTTATACATTTCCCCTATTCCTTTAACCCATTATAAAAATTTATAACAATATAACCATCATGGTCCCTCAACTACTATTGGGTATATAATCCCAAGCGGCTGGTTGGGTGTGAGAAGAGCCAAGCAAGTGGAAGTTATAGAGGTGGCTCCCCTGCCTGAGAAGCAGCTGAAACGCTTCCACGGTTCCCGCTGCTGCCGCCGCTGTTGTTGGAGGTGGCACTGGTGAGAGAGGGAGAGCTGCACCTCAGCCTGGGCGCACTTGGAATGCAGGAACGGGCTGTTCACCAGGACTTTAGGAAACTTCCAGAGCCCAAGTCTGGAGCACCAAGGGTAGCAGTGGCAGAGACACTCGCTCAGCTCTTCTCATGCCCAACCAGCTGCTCGGGATTAAACAAAAATGCAGCGCACTGTGCTCCCAGGTACCTCAAAATGTTTTTTTTCCCTGTTGTTGTGTGGGGACAGGGGGAAAAGCGGGAGTGACTCAGATGCTGTTCTTGGAGACAGCACTGGCACAAGAAGTGCCAGTGCTGGCGGGAACCATGGAAGCTACAGAAGCCTGAGAATGCTGCCAGCAGATATCCACACCACCGCTGCCCGCCCACTGACCTGGGTCTGCAGCAAAGGCACTTGGTGGGGATAGGGAGCCCTCTGTGCTCCACCATGATTGGCCATTAGGAGTGGCTGGTGGTGACCTCACCGACGGATACCCCGCGAGGACTACCGTTCAGCGGGGGTGTAAAGGGGGGGGGGGTTAATCACATGTTTTAAAATAGGCCTAAATTTGGGGGAAGGGGCTTATTTTCATTTTATGCCTAAAAAATATGCTGGGTCTTCCTATTGGGGGAGCATATTGTTGGAGGAACACGGGATATGTATATGTATATGTATATGTATATGTATATGTATATGTATATGTATATGTATATGTACATGTAGGGGTGGGATTCTACTAGTTCTGTCCACTTCTGTAGAACTGGTTGCTCTGAAAAGCAGCAAACAAAGAGCATACATAAAACTGGTTCTATGTCTGCTGCTGTTTTGGCCTACCCGCCTGCCCGGGCTTTTACCTGACCTTTATTTCCTGCTTTTTCAACCTCAGCTGCTTTGCACGACACAGCTGTAGTGGAAAAAGCAGGAAAAAAGGGCTTTTCCAACTGCTGCACACTTGCACGCAGCAGTGCTCAGCTGTCCAGGCAGCTCAGCAGGTCGTAAATTACACTCGCGTGACTCGTACAACTCACACATGCATGCGCGACACAGAGCAACAGAAACAGTAGTTATACTGGTCGGATCCCATTCCTGTGTATATGTATATCTATGTATATATGTATATATTCTTAATAACCACATTATACTTCCATGCAGAATCTCTTTTGCGAATCATTTGCTACTCATTGTCTCTAATCATCTGAACAATATAATTTCTTCTCATTTTAGTTTGTTTTCTCTTTCCTGTCATTTCTTGGTCCCTTCCGTTCATTTCCCTATTATTTCCCTTAAATTACTTTTCAACTTATTTACTTTGTCACCCTCCCTTTTCTGATCCTTCCTCTGCAATTTCCTCTTCTGTTGTTTCTTTTTCCTTTGCTTAACCTTCAAAATAGTTTCCCCTTTGTTTGTCACATCAAACCTTAATATTTTTAATTTTAATTCCTTTTTTATCCTGTTTTAGCATTCATTGCTCCACTTGTTCTTTAAAGCTAGTTTCTTCTTTATTAAACTCCTCCCTTTCTGGTTCTCTTTTTTCTTATTTGATTTGTGTCACCATTTTCAGTTTTTGTAACATTGTCCTCCATAATTCTGAACTTTCTTTCATCATATCCTTCATGTTTTGCAATTCCAACCTTATTTCCATGTATATTCTACTCATCTTGTCAATCCAAATGTCCAGTAATTTATTTCAACCAATGTCTTTTATTTTTTATATTTTATCAGAGCAGTCAATGTATATAAATCTTATATCTCAGTTCTATTCAATACCAATAGAAAAATCTGGGGTAAAATCTTCCTGTATCTCTTTACAATAATATTTCCACCTATTTTTTTCCCTCTAATGTTCTTGTAGTTCACTTTTTGGGGTTTTTGTTTATTATAATATAATTCCTCTTATTTCATTTCAAATTTCCAATTTTAAATAGACCAAGCACTTTTTAAAAAAGTCATTGAAATTTTTCCTTTAGTTGTGTAAAGCTTGATACTTTGTTCTTTCACAAATATTCACAAGGGAAAGTAATCCCCCTGAAGCCCCATTATTTGCACACTTTTTTGTAATTCTTTATAACACGACAAGAACTTTTATTGACTCATTTGTTATATTAGAAGCATAATATTTTAAAAATAAAAATAAAAACCTTTTCTCGGTTGGGCTAGATTCCAACGCAATATTCAAGCCACTAGAGCAGAGGTGTCAAACTGGTGGTCTGTGAGCTGGATGTGTCACACAGAGGCACGTCCACCCCAGCTCTGCGAAGGGAAAAATGTCACAAAATGTCATATGACAGCAACGTGATACCATGAGTTTGACATCATGCACTAGAGCAAACTCAGGTCCAGCTGTTGAAATAGTACCATGCAGAGGTGGTATTCAGCAGGGTCTGATCAGTTCTGGAGAACAGTTAGCTGAAATTTTGAGTAGTTCAGAGAACTGGCAAATACCACCTCTGACTGGCCCCGCCCCAATCTAATATCTGCCTCCCATTGACTCCCAGCTGATCAGCTGGGTCTCTTTTTATTGCCCTGCACAGGAGAATGGAGCTGGAAAGCAGGTTAGTGGGGTGGGGAGGGAATGAGATTTTTCAGTAACCTTCACCCAGGAGTGGGGAGGGAATGAGGATTTTACAGTATCCTTCCCCTGCCACGCCCACCAAGCCATACCCGCCAAGCCACACCATGCCCACAGAACTGGTAGTAAAACAATTTGAATCTGATCACTTGTACCATGGATAGCTACTTGATTTTTGATTATTGGGATAGAAAAAAAAAGCTGTGTTAATTATGTTGCAGCACTGATGTGACAAGAAACTGGAAACTGTTGAGTCCTTGGTGTTCCCTGAGCTTGATTGTTTTTTGTAGATGCATCATTACCAAACTAGGTAACATCATCAGTGCACAGTCTCTCTTATCATCCTTTTGACAAAGTTATCTGTGTATGGCGGAGGAATGTTCAGTTGGTCAGGGATCATGACCAGGAAGCCTCTACTGAATTATTGATTGTATTGACTGGAAAGCTTCTTTCTAATACTTTCTGCCAAAAAAATGTCTTGTTCCCTGGGCAAATTGCTTCTTTCTTAGACTTTAAATTTCTTTTCTCAGTTTTGCAACTTATATGAAATCATATTATGAGATAATACTATAATATTAGTTTTATGATTTCCCTCCTTCTGTTTTCTACTGTTCTTTTTCCTATATGTTTCTGAATCTTGTAAACCTGAAATCCAATGTTTTTATATTTCAAAATAATTTAAAATAGATTTGCTATACATATTTTATATTATATATCTATATCTATATCTATATCTATATCTGTGTGTGTGTGTGTGTGTGTGTGTGCTGTTCAGCTTCCTTCGGGTATTAATAACCACGTTCATTGTATGCTTTAAGTTGTACAAGTTTCAAGCAGAATCTATCTGCCATCATAGGCTCTGTATTGTTTTGTATGTACATATGACATACAACTCATACAGAAGCTGATGATGGCAGATGAGATTCTGTGAAACGTTGCACAACTTTAAAAGCACTACAATGACGTGGGAATAATACCGAGGAAGCTGAACGAACATATACTATACATAATAATTATAATTTAAATTACGTTTAATGGGGTAGTATCTGCACACATTCTTTCAAAAATAGAAGCCTTGCTTATTTTTTTCCCAAAACATTGATAGTTGATATGTTATTAAGCTTATTATTTTTATTCCAAATTTAAATTAAAACAGAGATCAGTCTTTACTGGACTTTGTATTCAGTTTTTTTTGCTTTAAATATGTCTGAATTGACACTAAATGACTTGGATTCATGAGATAGATTCAACTGGTTCATTACTGTTTCCAGAGAGACTGGTAAGTGGCTGATTAGGCATGGCGATCAACTGGAGTAACTTCTGCTGGGCAACCCCGCGAACTGGTTCCCCAGTTGCCAGTCATCTCAGTTTGCCCTATAACCTGATGCGCACCTTGTGCAGCTGGCCTGCTCACCACTCCCCTGCCAATCACTCTCCCTTCCTATGTGGATAGTGGGACCCCTCTGGCTTGGCATATAACTGACTTTCCCACAGTGCGTGTGCCTAATGAGCCGATTGATGCTTAAGGTACAGCCGTCTATGCCTCCTGTTCCAGACTCGAGTTGTCGGCCTCACTCACCCGTTGGGGTCTTTTCAGGGCCTACCCACCATGCCTCTGGGACTTTTCCATGCCCTCTGCCCCACCCGCGGACCTTTCCAGGTGTCAGGGCAGGGTGGGAGGAGGCCAAGGTGGGGCGCATTTTCGAGCCAGTCATGAGGATGGGGGGGGGGCAGTGGTAATGCCAGTGTGGCTATGGGACAGCCCAGGAGTTCCAGCCTCCCTTTTGGGACACCTCTGACACCCCTCTCAGGGCCAAAACAGCAGAGAAATCTAACAGGAAAGCTGTTCGCTTTCTCCCTCTTTTCGGGTGCCTCCACGCCTCTGGCCCGCAGCACACAGGAAAGGCAAATGGCTTTCCGTTCACTTCTTTGTGTGCTGGGGCTGGCACCGGGTTGGTGGGGGTGCCCCGAAAGGAGGCTGGGAAACTCCGGGCTTGCTTTCCTATCAATATAGCATATTGCACGCCGTCGCTCCGTGCCCCCGGCTGCCCAGCTTGTGCCCCCCCACAGTGCAAGGAGACAGGAAACCCGGAGTTTCCATCTGAAACGCTGTCCGCCGCCAGCCATGGTGCGTTTGAGAAGGAGGGAGATGAGTGCTGCTGGAGTTGCTGCTTTGTTCATGTGTTCTGCTTGCTTTGCTGCTCTGAGAGATCGCCGCAATAAGTTTTCCCCAGAAAGGTCATGGTTGTGGTGTGCGAGAGAGGAGAGAGAGACAAGGGAAGAAAGGGAGGGAGGGCAAGAAAGAAAGAGCAAAAGGAAGAAAAGCAAGAAAGAAAGAGGAAGGGTAGAAAAGACATAAAGGTGGAAAAAAGAGAAAGAAAGATACATAGGAAGAAGAAGAAGAAAAGACAGAAGGAAGAATATAAAAACAAGAGTGAAGAACTGGAGGATTCACTAGAGAAAAAGATATCGAATAACTGCGAGAAAGAAGAGAGGGAGAAAGAAAGAGAAGAAGGAAGGAGGAAAGAGGAACTCTGTGCTATTTTTTAATTGTTTCCATAAATTTAATATTTTGCACTTGTCTATTCTAGAGTGATTTTACTGCCTTTTTTTTGCTTCAGTTATTATTTTTCAGGTTTACATGTATAGATCGCAGAGCATAATACAGGTGCATTTAACAGAGTTGAAAGGACTATGGAGGTCTTCTAGTCCACCCGCTGCTCAGACACGGAAACTCTGAGGATCCAAAATCTGAATAGAGGTCTGAGAAAGGATGTCAGAATAATAGAATAACATTAGAAGGGACATTAGAGCGGACTCTATACCATTTCAGAGAAATGGCTGTCAGTTTGTTGTTATAAAAATTCAGTGTTGGAGACCCGAACATCTGGTGGCAAGCAATTCCACTTGGTTTAATTGTTCTCACTGTCACAGGAAGTTTCTCCTTACTTTTAGGTTGCTTCTCTCTTTGTTCAGTTTCCATCCTTCTGGTGCTTTGGAAAATACATGCCCCCCTCCCCCAGTTTTTGGCAGCCCCCTAAAAGCCTGTTGCCTATCACCCTCTTGGGCAAAGCATGTCAGCCATTTCCTCCTTTCAGTGGTCCATGAATGTACATCTATAGTACATAGATAATAAAGTTAAAAAAAGGCGAACAACATTTTTACAGAACTATAAATATGTTGAGGCTCGGTTTGACAAAGAATGGCTGGGAGGGAAGGGGTCAGGCGAGGCATCCCTTGACATGAATGACATTGAGTTGGCCACACCCACCCAGTCACATGACCAAACCCTGTAGCCATTCATGTGATCACTAAGCCAGGCCCACCCAGTCACATGATCACCCAGTCACATGATCACCCCAGTCACTTGACCACTAAGCCATGGCCACCAAATAAGCTATGCCCACAGAACCAGTGGTAAAAATTTTTGAATCCCACCACTGCTAGGATTTCTTCTTTTCCATAAAGTGTTCCAGTTTTGAGAATACTTTTCACTCAAAGTCCAAAATAAAATGCCAACTATTGCCAATAAAAGTTGATCATAAATTATCTGAGAACGATGAGAAAGCTCCAATAATCCACTGTCAAAGAAGCCTTTTGAGAATTAACAGATTGGTTATGGCTCACAATAGCAAATAACTTTAACTAATAATAGTTCTGGATTTCAATAGGAAAGTGTTAATAACAGAGTAACAGTTTGGGAAGGACTTTAGAGGTCTATTAGAACCGCCTGCTCAGACAGGAAACCCTATACCCTTTCAGACAAATGTCCAATCTCTTCTGAAAATTTTCCAGTGTTGGAACACTAACAACTTCTGAAGGCAAGTTGTTCGACTGATTAATTGTTCTAATTGTCAGGAAATTTCTCCTTAGTTCTAGGTTGCTTCTCTCCTTGATTAGTTTCCACCCATTGCTTCTTATCCTGACTTCAAGTGCTTTGGAGAATAGCTTGACCCCCTCTTCTTTGTGGCAGCACCTGAGATATTGGAACACTACTATCTTGTCACCCCAGGTAATAATAGATTACCCGTAACATAATATTCTTAGCTCTTTCACAATTTGTTCCTACATAGACATCATTTCTTGACCTGATCATTGGCAGGTTCTTTCTGGCATACCAGAGTTATTATTATTGTTTCATAGACACCTGGAGCTGTTATTTATCTTTCCTGTCAGGAAATCTTTTCTCTGCATCTGTTTTCTTGTGATATGGTCCATTCTATAAATAGCCTTCTTTTATGTTTCCATAATCCAATAGATGTAACAATCTCTATTAAATGATAAATTCTCATATGATGGACACATTTATGTCTAACAAAATGAGCACAGCAACATAGATATTGTGATAATTGGCTTCTTGCCTAGAATTGTACTAAGAAAGAATTCTGCAGAAATACAGCAGAATGAGTCAAAATCAGTCAGGTTTGTGCAGGACCATTTTTTTGCTTCGTATTCTTTGCTATCAAGAATTATGGTATCATTAGGAACATAGACAGCTAATATACCTGAGCTGTGATTATTTGTTTCTCCAGTCCACTATGGTTGATTCAGAGTGTTAGCAGCTTCATACACAAACATTAATTATTAGTCAAGCTATGTTTTGAGAATCATCTACCTCAACAAGACCAAATGTCCATCTGGGAACCTTAAACTGCTGAAGAATGAAACTCTTCATTTATGGTATCAAAACAAAGCCTGGGATTTTGTCACTGAATTTTGTTTCAAATGAGAATTTCTTGTGAGGAAAAGTTTTCCATATTGTTCAAGGAGACCTAACCTGCCTCTAAATGTCATCCAACTAGTATTCTTTGCTCACTCAACTCAAAATACTGTCAGAGATAAGAAGCACCAAAATCAATACTTGGGAATTTGGTTTTAAGGAGTAGTGTCGAACAGGAGATAAGAAGACATAATGCAGAAATGCTGTGATAGATGCAGTGATACAAAGGTAATAATCCCACCCTGGAGACTGCATATGGGCCATTATTAGGGCCAGCATGATGCTTACAAATACCTATTCTTCCAAAAAAGCTCCCTAAAATGGGACAGTTTTGCATTTTTTTTCTAAGATTATTTTCTACTCTCCTTACCTTTAGGAGAAAGGAATAGGCACATAGCATCATAGAATCAATTTTTCTCTATCAAAAATTTTACAATTGATCTCCCATGATGAAACTAAGACACATTTTAGAGCAGAAATGTGTTGACCTTATCAAAGTTGTTTGGAGATGATCTTTGAGATGCCTTGCAGAAATAAAGAAAAAGGCCATGATTTAGGAGACAGAACATATTCTTTTTATACAGAACATCCCAAATCCAGCCTTGATTTTTTTTTTAGTTGCCGTTCACAGTCATCCAGAGAGAAGTCAATTGACCAAATTTTCTTCCTATTCATTTTCTAGGGAGAATCTTATATGTTTGGGTTTAGAAGTGTATAACCAAAAAACAACCAGAAGAAGTACTATCATGTGAGAGAGGAAGAAAAAAATATATCCAGAAGCACAATTCTCAAAGTTCTTATATGAGGACTAGGAACATGCCACTTTCCCAGTGGTAGGATTCAACATTTTTTTACTACAGGTTCTGTGGGCATGGCTTAGTGGGCGTGGCAGGGGAAGGATACTGCAAAATTTCCATTCCCTCCCCACCCCACTAACCTGCTTTCCAGTTCAATTCTCCTGTGCAGGGCAACAAAAGAAGACCCAGCCAATCAACTGGGACTCGGGAGGCAGAGTATAGAGAGGGGCAGGGCCAGTTGGAGGTGGTATTTGCCGGTTCTCCAAACTACTCAAAATTTCTACTACCAAGTTCTCCAGAACTGGTCAGAACCTGCTGAATACCACCTCTGAATATTACCATGTGAGAGAGGAAGAAAAAAAAACCCAGAAGCAAAATTTTGAAGGTTCTTATATGAGGACTAAGAACATGGCATTTTCCTATACTTTTTGTAAACCCCACGTTGGGCCAAAATTGCAGGCTTTTGAAGCTCTGAACTCTCACAGAATTCCAAGGTAACTTGACTAAAGAAAATAATCTTACATTAAACACCAAAAAAACCTAAATAATTTATAATTGACTTCAGGAGGAAGAGAGATGTACATTTACCATTGTACATAAATGGGGAGGAGGTGGAGAGGGTTGGTAGTTTTAAATTTCTGAGCACTTATATCTTGGAGGACCTCTCATGGACTATGAATGCTAACATGCTTGTAAAGAAGGCACAGAAGAGGCTGTTCTTCCTGAGAATGCTCAGGAAGATAAATCTATCTCAGTACTTACTTCTGTCCTACTACCACAGCACCACTGAGAGTGTCCTGACATACTGCATTCTTGTATGGTATGGGAGCAGCTCTGTCGCGGACCAAAAAGCTCTACAGAGAATCATTAAAACTGCCCAGAATATCATTGGGCTCCAGCTACCAGCCCTGGATAACATCTTTGCATCTCGCTGTTTGAGGAAGTTGTACAACATTCTCAGAGACTCTTCCCATCCTGCTTACAATCTTTATGAACTGTTGCTGTGTGGCAGAAGATACAGAACAATTAAAACTCAGACCACACATTTTTGGAATAGTTTTTATCCCAGAACTATAATTGCACTTAACAATGAACTTAAGGAGCACCATCAGTGAGCTGTTGGACAGTATTACTTGGTTTGTTGTGTGGATGCTTGTGTGTTTTTCGGAGGTAGGGAATTTTGGTGGATGGAGAGGTGTTTGGGAATTGTCATGTGTATGTATGTGCATGTTGAGTCTGGTCTCTGGATATTATGTGAATTTCGTTGTATGTATACTGTGTATATATGTACAGTGACAATCAAGAATTCAGTTCAATTCAATAAAGCAGGGCTAAAAGAATGCACATAAATGATTGTAGGGATTATTACATTATTAGTCTTGAAATGGTTAATGTATTGGTATTCTTTTTTTTTTTAACTATTCTTTTTTGAAAAGACAAAGCGAGGAACATTCATGCTTCATTCTCTTCCTCCATTTCTGTAGGTGACTCATGTTGGATTTAATTAACATTTAGGGCTTTCAGAAACCTGTCATTTCTTCCTTCCTCTTCTTGTGTTTTCATATCACATGGATTATTGGAGGTGAGAACAGGGAAGGTCTGCCACTCACTATCCTACTGTGGGTTCTTCGGTATCTTCACTATTAGATTTTACATATCCCTGTTTCCTGAGAATCTAGGGGCACTACTATGTAACTGGATCAGAAGCTGGTGGACTATTCTTTTGAAACAGTTTAATTTTGCTAATTATTTTCTTGCATTTGTAATCCATATACTTTAATGTTCCTAATGTTATGGGTAATTGGAGTATTGATAAAAACAGTATAAAAGATATTAAATTGAAAGACCTCTGTCTGACATTGTAATTCAGAAATTACAAAAATAAGCTAATAATAAAATAAAAATAAAAGGCTAAAATTATTAAATACCAGATAGGTTTGGATTTGCTTTGTTTCATCAGTTGAAAGAGCAATTTGCTGTTCATGAAATGGGATCAACTAGTCTGCCACTGATTTTTGTTTTTAAGTTGACTTCCTGGTATGTCATGGTCCTGTCTCAAGAGCTTCCTTAGGCATGGAAGAAGATCACAAGCAGTCATCAAACATTGTATTTCCGATAGTGATGAGCCAGCAATCATGTCACCATACTGCCATGGACCTCAGTAGACAATATAGAGGCCTTCGCAGCTCCCATAGGAGTTGCAAAAATCTGGATAGTCAATATATGTCAGGAAAGTGACACAACAAGCTCTTATTCTTTGTAGCCATCTAGGGTTCATTGATTTTTTTTTTTTTTGCAGTCCCAGATATAGTACCTCTAGAGTGGTTGTTCATCAAATGTTTAGTCTGTAATCAATTTAGCTCATTTTCTGCATTTCATTTGTTGCTCCTAGAATTATACTTCCTGTGAATTTATTTGTGTGGGCTGAAGTTGAATTTATGACCAAAAGATTAGTTTGTAGATTTATTATGGGAAAAAAAAAACCTGACCTGAGGTTCATGAAGCTGGAAAAACAATCTAGCTTTTGTTATTGATGGTTGGTTTCCCAATCAAGTACTTACCATGTCTGGTTTTGCTTAATGTTTTGATATTATCCAAGGTCAGCTTGGAGCATGGGAATGTAGTGTAGCTATATGATGGGTTGTTCAGATGGAAACTGCAGATGGAAACCCAGTGTGTGCTATGCTGTCCTTGAATCTGAATAGTTGCTCATCCTGGTCATCTCATCAATCAAAACTTAGTTCTCAACCTCTTGACTTATACCTCTTTAAAGGAAAATGTGGACATGAACTGAAAGGAGCCATCTTGCTGCCCTCATGGTAGTTTCAGCAACCATCTTGTTCTTTATCTGATTTCTTATTTTATTTTGCTGATTTGTTCATGAATTGCATTTTATTTTTTATTTTTTTGTTATATTGTGAGTCTCCCAGTGCTGTTTGGAGTAGAGTAATGGCTAAATATTTTTTTTTAAATTTAATTAGTTACATTAAATGAATTGGTTTCTCATTTATAGTCGACCTCAAATAGAATTGTTGCTGCTTCCTTCCACGGTTCACTTCCACAATCTGGTTACATTGCACAATAACCTTGGCAGCTGTATGATCTTGGGAAAAGAAACATCTGTCTCAGATGTTGGAGACAGGTGTTTGTCCTCTAAAGTATTTTTGGAGATGGAATTCAAGTGCTGCAGAGCTGTAATCACTAAATTTAATACTGTCTAGTGGCCAGACAAATGAATCGCACTATCCATGTGAGCAAGGCCAGAGGATTGAACTTCCAACCACTTCACAAAGCACTCTATCTGTTGGAGAACAACCATTCCAGTCAGGAGGAGGACTTAAGTGGGGATCTATTCTGGACTCTACCTAAACAGGCAAGGTCTGACCATTTCCTCCCTCAGACTGTTTTTGAACTTATCTAATCTTTCCCAGCAAAAGGTGCCAGTCTGGGGAGATTCCTGTAAAATAGGTACAGAGCAATAAAGTAGTTAGTTTGTACTTTACATGTGTGGATCTGGTTGTTTGTATCTGACAATATCTTAAATGCCCTGCAGATCCACATTCATCAAGACAAGAATAGAGAGAATGTTATTATTCCACAGGGCTTTCCACAGCTCTGGGATTTTCACGCATTGAATTTTGGAAGTTCAACACATTTTGGAGGCACTATAGACTGTGGGACATTGTCCAAAAGATCTTTCTGTGATTATATTCACAAAACATTTGACTGTTGCTGTAACTGTTTCATACAAACCTTCCCTTCTTGTACCATGCAAATATATATATTTTTTCTCAGTGGTGGCACTTTGAAGTCATAGCTGACTAGACCTTGAACATCTTCAGGACTAAGACATGCAAAATGAATGGGGAAAAAACCCCAAGTGCCATTTCTCACTTCCACAAAGACTCTATGCTAATCAAACATTTTTATCAGTATTCACCAGAAGCAATTGCATTGCAGGAATGCATGCCAAAGTGCAGTAATTTGAATAGTCACTATTTAACTTCAGTGTGATGGTTTGTTTAGCAACTTTGAAAGGGATAGGGAATGATGGGTGAAATAATCATCAGAGTGTTTTATTTCTTTATTCTTTCAAGCGCCCACTGCTCCTAAACCAGCCTGATTGGCTCATCAAACTATAAAGTATCTGCTTTCCTATGAGTTCAAATTCAGTCAGTGGTTTAAATGTTTTGGGTGAAAGTGTTCTCTTTCAAAGTAATACAGAAAAAAAGAGGAGAGGAGGGGGAACCAAATCTTCTGTTTGCACTGCTCTTATCAGTCTAAAACATACTGCCAGAGACTCAAATATTTTCAAAAGCTCTTTGTACACAGGAAGCAATGCATAATAAATTGAAAGTCTGGTTTTGCAGAAATGTTGCATCCACAAGGAGGTCTTTGCTTAGTGTGAAATAGAAGGTGTACTTTGAACCATCTAATCTTCCATTTCTGAACTCCTCCTCCCTACTCATTGCCTTTTGCCTATAATTCTGCTTTGGGCATTTTTTTTTTTTTTTAGTGAAAAGAGCTTTTCTACCTCAGCCAGCAGAACAAGAAGCCTTGTCTGCTTGTATATTTTTAGCACAAAATGCTGCTCAGTCTTTGAATGGGTCTAGAATGGAATTTCCAGAAGAAAACATTGAATGAGCCTCTGAATCTGAATTTGAATTCAGCTTGAATATGAACTGGCCTTTTTTATGCCAATGTCAGTACATTTCAAATTGCAGTCATGGTGCTGTGGCTATATTGACAATCTTTGTTTGACTTAAATTTTGAAATCCCAACATCCCAGATAAGCTGAACAATTAACTTGCTGTTTCTCTTTCTCTGAAGAAAGATTAAAAACTACACTTCTCTTGAACTTTGCATTAATAACAATTAGCAGCAAAGATATATTCGTACTTGGCTTTCTTTCTTTATGAGTGAATGCATTCTTGACACTGTTCTGCCATTCTTGTTTTATTTTAATGGTCTAATAAAAAATAGATTCTGCCTTATACGTCATGTATTCCTATGTTGGAATATTTTGTAGACTTTCGCCTCACCTTTTCACACATGATATAAATGACTGATAAAGTTTTAGGAAACAGTTAAGTAAACAATCATTTGCAAGCTTCTCCAATATCAGCAAGGAGACCTAACAAAATAACAGAGTTGAAAGGGACCTTAGAGGTCTTCTAGTCCAATCCCCTGCTCAGGCAGGAAACCCTATACCATTTCAGACAAATGGTTGTTCAATTGCTTCCTTAAAATTTCCAGTGTTGGAGCACCCACCACTTCTGGAGTCAAGCTGTTCCACCAATTATTTGTTCTAACTGTCAGGAGATTCCTCCTTAGTTCCAGGTTGCTTCTCTCCTTAATTAGTTTCCATCCATTGCTTCTTGTCGTGCCTTCAGGTGCTTTGGAGAATAAATTGACTCCCTCATCTTTGTGGTAGCCCCTTAGATATTGGAACCCTTCTTTTAATTAAACTAGGCCTACCCAATTCCTGCAACTTACTCCCTTGCTGCATCATAGGAAAGCTGTTGGAAAGAAAATCACAAAGTTTCTACACTAATATGCATAAAGATGTATTTGTTTTCAGTTGAAGATATTTCAGTTGCTAGAATTCTTGTACCATCCCCTTCATCTCAGTAAATTATATTAAAGAGAACTCTTAGAGAATCATGCTTAGAGAAGGATCACTTTAGTTTAAGTTAGTTTCTATACAGGTGTCACAAGGTATGAAGTTCTCTTATGTTGCCATCATCCTATTTGTGATAATAATTGTTCATACGTAGAACAGAGAAAACTTATAAAATTTTAGTTTGTTTTTTTAAAAAATATGTTTATGGTACTGGGGTAAGCAAGTTTTTATGAATGGTCATCAAATTTAATTTTTTGGCAGGGACTGCAGTGTACACTAATGCCACAAAATGTTAGCATAATAATAGATATTATATGTCCTGAGATCAAACTGTTAGGTTCTTGTTTGTCTCTAATTTGGTTGTTCTTCTGCAGATGTTTCCTTTCTAGACTAGATAGCATCATTGGTGCATGGGAGAGAGGAACTTGTTGGTTATTTATATAGAGTCTCCAGAGTGTGGTTTCTTTCTTAATATTTTTTATTAGAGTTATTTTTCCCCTGATGGGTTATCTGGTATGGTTTTCTGCTTGTGTGCTTAACAGGACTTTTTTCATTCTTAAAAGGATATATAGTATAGATGGTGTTTATATCTATGTTCTATTGATAGCTGATTTGTCAGAATGCCAAGTTTGCGGGAATTCCCTAGCATTTTTAGTTTTCAGTTGAGTTTAAAATTTCAACTATTGAAATTTGAAAGTTGAAACAAGCTGAAATTGTGGTTGATAAAGACAACACATAGACAAAATCAAGGCCTGAAGCTGGGTTTTAGGATGCCATAAAAACAATGAATTATTAAAACAGTTAAACATAACTAAAAATGGTAGCATGTACACCACAAAGGTCTATAAGTTTAATAATTAACTTCAGTTGTTCATGAAGAAGTCAATCACAGCCTAGGGGTACAAAGGCTTCAATAGTTTTGAGCGTTAGAAGAATGAACAGAGGATTTTAATAGTTCAGTTGTCATTAATGATCATTCTGTATTATCTTTGGTATTAATGATGGTAAGCACTTTGTGAATGGGAAGCACAGATGTAAAGATGTATGTTTATGTTCTGTTTGCACGATTCTCATAACAACTGTAGAAGCAGAATGCTAAAAATTGTTGAGCCTTTAGTTTGATTCCTATGGGGTTCCACCCCCACCAACTTTCATGGGATATGCAAATCAGCTTCCACTGGCAGACAATACAACAGTAATATAGAACCCATTTTTCGAAATGACAAGTAAATACTTTCAGAAGGGTGGAGTCAGATTATATAATTCTTGAATTCATTTTTTACTGTCAAAAGAAAAAGAATGTTTGCCGAGCAATTTCCCAACAAAACTTAAAAGACTGTCTACTTTTACCTTTCCCCTTTTTCTTTTGCCTACCTTACTCTACTTTTGTATATTTGTCAAAATTTCTCACCCAAATTGATATAATGGACCTGATCCGTGAAAGCTTATGTGATGATAAAATTAAAAAGCCCCAAACACCTTCTTATTTTTCTTTTGCTTAGAATATATGCCTACAGAAATCCACTTTCTCCACACACTCTAGTAAGACTGTCAGAATAGTCTTACAGCTAGTGAACTTGTTCAAGGGTGTAGAACAAGGGTGCCAAACTTGATTTCATCGAGGACTGGATCCAGCCTTCGGTGTGCTTAGATCTGGCTCCTGGGTCTGCCTTGGAAACAGTGAAGGACTAGCCCGTGGTGCCTCTGCCAGCAAAAACAGAGCTCTGTTTTTGTTGGTGGAGGGTTGCAGGAGGCCGTTGCAGCCAAAAACAGAGATCTGGAGCCTATTTTCGCTGAAAGACCGCTCGGTTCACCATAGGTGTCCCCAATACAAGTGATGTATACCCACCTGGGCCACACCTACCCCAGTCTCCCAAGGTCAAACACAACCCTGATGCAGCCCTCAATGAAATCGAGTTTGACACCCTAGTGTAGAATAATGACTGATCGTTGGATAAGACATTTGAAATATTAGTGTAGGATATGGAATGGGGTGACTGAAATTTTGAATGGAGGACCCAAGGCAATTGAACATTTGGACCCAACTGTCCAAGGCAATTGGACATTCTTTGTTTTTCCTGGAAGACATTCTGTTTCTCATCTAAGAGGCTTATCCAGAATTCAAAAAGTGTCTTCAAGGGAAAACAAAGAAAGTCCACTTAGTTTCTGAAAAAGCACCTTTGGGACAATCATGACCTTGATGACTGAGAATCTCCTTAGATATTTGAATGGAGGACTTTGCACCACATGCATTTTTCTTTGTTATTCCAGTCATGTCTTCAGTGATTTTTATTTGATTTGATTTGTCAATCGCTTACAAGATAATAGGTATTATCTTGTAAGCTGGTTCCCCCACCTTATACAATGAGAAGAACAACTCGCTCTAGTGTGTCAACTCTGAGACATGCTCTTGTGGAACCCAAGTCCAGAACACACTCAACNACTCGCTCTAGTGTGTCAACTCTGAGACATGCTCTTGTGGAACCCAAGTCCAGAACACACTCAACTGGCAGGAGTTTGTACACACTGCAGTCAGAGTCTGGAACAGCTTACCAGAAGAGATTGTAGGCATGATTAGTGACAGAGGGTCTCAGTCATTCAAGAGTCGCATCCATAACCACCTTCTGCAGATTGTATAGTATATTATTTATTAGGACCCACTTTTTTCTTTTTGTCATTATTCCTCTCTTAAAGCCCAGCACCAACATATGGAAAGAGGATGTAAAACGGAGAAAAACACTTGCCATCCGATGGTTAACACGATGCTTCTGTTTTGTACTCACTGCGTCCGTTTTTCTTCCTCTCTATCCGTCCAGCATCCGTCGACTGAGGTTCCATCCGCTCAAAAAGTTTTGAGCTGCTCAAAACTTTTTGAGCGGAANTTTTATGCTGAATCATAATAATTATGCTGAGGAAGACCTTGAACTCTTCCTCTAACTGACCAATAGAAGAGTATAAGAAAGCTGTAAGTGTTTTACTCCAAATAAAATATGCTGCAAATCCTGGACAAAAACAGGATTTCAGTCCTAACCATTCTGGAGTATAAGGAAATTAAATAAATTGCACACCTTCCACTCTCCTCTTTCCCATAAACTGTATTTATGTGTTGTTGTCCAACTTGCCACAAATATGAGCAATATGCCCAAGAGGCAATTTGGAAATGCACCAAGCCTTAATTTCTGCATGAAATTTATGAGGACCTTGATATCTGTGAGGGGCAACCAAGAGCAGCCTATCTGCATTATAAATAGATTTACAAGTATTTTTCTGGAACTGTAAAACCAAAGTTGCCTGCTAAATCAATGACTGGACTGGATGTGAGTCAGCATTGTATTAGGAGCTTCTTTTAGCATATCTAGAAATATATGCTAAAGGAGATGTTCTTGGAACAATAGAAAATCTTTCAATCATCCTACTCCTTAAAATAAAAAAGCAAAAACAAAGAAATGGTGGAACCCCTGTGCCCCTTCACATACAGCACTCAGCAAACCACCTGGTCTTTTGCAGAAGGGAAGGGGGAACAGAAAACCTGCTAATTTCAACCTTTCTTCCTTTCTAAACATTTCTGTGGATGAGTACAGCTGGAATAATCTCTGAATCTTTAAAGCAAACAAATCAATTGTTTGTGTATTTTAAAAGATAAGCTGTTGATTGGTTTATGGAAAAACACAATTATTTTGAAGAGTTTTCAGCAAAGAAAAGGAAGCAGCTGTGCTTGTTAAACTGCTGTTGAGCAATTGTGTCCCAGGAAATGTTTCCAGTATCCTAATAAATAATGTCTATTTAAGGAACTTAGTAATCAATATTATCCAGCAGTCCTCAAGAGTTCACCAATTTCCAATGTAATTCCATTACTTAACTTGAAATTATTAGGAAATAATGGTCTTATAGCAAAAGCCTGTTATAGACTAGGATCTGAGAGCAGCAGGGTGGGGGAACTATGAGTATGATTTTTATGAATGTGTTTGGTGGGTGGTGTATTATGTATGGGGTTGACTGAAGAGGCAGGATGCTTAGAGTAGTGAGAACAGCTCTTTATTGGTAGATCGATACAAAGAAATGAAGTAGCTGTCCGGCAGCTGAGCTCCCTCTTTTAAAGGAAGCTGTCAGAAATCCCTTGAATTTCCCACCTGTAGTGTGAACTAATCAATTTAAACTAATAGTTTTCCTGCCTGACTGGTGGACCAGAGAGAAACCTTCACTCAAAGGTTTCCCTCCTCATTATCATATTGAACACCCCTCTCCTCTTGGAATGAGCATTAACCAATCAGCAGAGTTACTGAAAGTTGTCAAACAGGAAGTCACACAGATAGTTATTAAATTTATTTTACCAATTTTTTTTCAAAATTTCTCCTCACAGAGAGAATTGCATGGAACTGTTGTTTATTTGAATGATAATTCTGAGAAACATACAATAATAATTGCATTTTTATGTATAAAATAAATGTAAAGGAACGATTTCTATTCTAGATCTTACTGTTCAAGACTTATGGATGCTCACATTGGTTTTTCCAGATTATTACCCTTTGTAGTGTTTCAGATCCTTCCAAAACCGTAACCCTCCCCATTAGGTTTATTTGGCTCCTTGGTACTTCAGAATGAATAAATGAAAATATAGAATTGCTCTGTTGCATCAAATTAAAGGCAATGGTTTCATTTATTTTTATTTTATTTGGTTTGTCAATTGCTTACAAGATAGTAAGTATAAGTAAAAACATAGTTATAAATACATGGAT